>PVHP010012411.1:0-11741 GCA_004024765.1 Zapus hudsonius
CCTCCTCCTCCTCTTCTTCTTCTTCTTCTTCTTCTTCTTCTTCTTCTTCTCTCCTCTCTCTCTCTCTCTCTCTCTCTCTCTCTCTCTCTCATTAGGGTCTCTAGCCCAAGCTGACCTAGAATTTACTCTGTAGTCCCAGGCTGGCCATGAACTCACAGCTACCCTCCTACCTTCGTCTCTTGAATGCTGGGATTAAAGGCATGCACCATCACACCAGGCTAGTGGGGAGACCTTAAACAGCTTCCCAGTTTTACTGTTTCCAAACCCAATTAGTGCCTCACCAGTCCTCAGGTCCCCTGGATGCCTGATGAGTGTCAGTCACCCTGTGCTTCCTTAGCATTCACCCCGGGAGTAGTTGCAAGGACTAAGATATTCCAAATGGAATAAATATGAGGTGTTTGCACACAGCACCTGTTACCTGCTAGGCTGGTGGGAAACGTCACTACTTTTATCACCTGCAATGCTAATGCCACTAATTCCTGTAATCATGGCAAGAGGGTCCTGGGGTATGTGTTTTGAGAAAGGAAGGGGATTGCTGGAGAGATGGGACTGGGCTCCCCAGGACCCTTGACTGATACATACATGCCTGCCCTGCAGATAACAAGGCTGGTGCCCTCCCGTGCAGGCACCTGGGGGCAGTGGTGATTAAGTATAAGTCTCAGGCATTATTCTTGGCAAATCACACACCCAGCACAAGGCCCACACTGAGCTCTGCAAAATGTCTCCTTAGGGCGAGATTGAAGGAGACTCCAGCGGATTGGAACCAGAGAGTTTATTTATTTCACTTTGTAGCAGTTAAGCTGTTTATGTGTCATTGAGTTCTTAAACAAGGGACTCCGCTTTGGGGAAAATATTAATTATCTTCCTTTCCCCTAGCTGGATTTGTTTTAAAATTTCCTTTCCTTTCAAAAAAAAAATGTTTGCAGCTCTATGTTGAGTGGATGGAGTTCCTGTGGCAAGATGAGGATTTGGATCACCAGGTTAGGTGTCCTCAACAGTTGTCACTTTGCTTGCTTGGATAGGGGTGGGGGGTGACCTGATGGGACAGGTCAGTCCTGATGATGGTTTGCTCTGTCCTGTATCACCTTGTCAATCAATGCCTGGCTCTTACCTCTCTTGCATCCTAGTAGAGTTTTTTTGAGTAACACTGTCCTCAGCTGGGGCAATCCTGCCACTCTCAGGGGACATTTGTATCATCAAAGGACAAGAGGCAATGACATTTCATGGGTAGAAGTGAGGAATGCTGCCCAAGGCCTGTAATGCACAGGACACTCTCCACAGAGCAAGCTGCTGCCCCACCTCACTGTGCCGGGGAGGAGACCCAAGAGAGGACCAGCCATACTTCTCTTATTCTAAGGTACTTCTCATGTGTCTGTGAGGCCAGGCTTGGAGTCCTTGTGCAGAGTCCCTTAGCGGGCCGTGTGTGATGCTTTGAGGGTAAAGCCCAAGTCATTAAGGACACTCCAGCATGCTACCTGTCAGCCTGGCCCCGGCAGCCTCACCCTTGGCCTTTGCAGGTTCCTCACCTCCCAGACGTGTCTTATGGGGCCCGTCTCTCCACACCCACATCCAGGATCTGGCCAGATCCCTTGGATACTATTGGGAAATGTACTCACGATTCTCAGAGCCTGGCCCCAACAGCCAGCCCCAGGCCCCTGGCCTCCTGCAGTTCTCTCCCTTTTCCTGGGAATCTTGCCCTGTGGTCTGCAGTAAGCCTCTAGCTGTGCAGTCAGGGGAGGGCCATTCTGACAACCTGATGCCTGAGATGACAGCTGGGGTCCTATCCCCAGCTGTGGAGGTCAGAGAGGCTGGAAGCTCCCTCACCTGGGCTTGCTGCCCCCTGCTGGGAAGCCCCCACCGAGGTGCTGTCCTTGAATTTCTCCCCAGTGTGGCTGAGCCCCTCCTGAGAGCTGCCTAAGAGCGTCCTCATCACTACCATGTATCCAGAAATAAACATAAATAAGGTAAAATGTCGACAAGCTATAGATAGAAACAGGTGTGTGTGTGTGTGTGTGTGTGTGTGTGTGTGTGTGTATACTATAGTGGATGAATCCAAAACCACATACCTTATTCTTTTTTTCAGATAGGGTCTCAGCTAGCCCAGGCTGACCTGGAATTCACTATGTAGTATCAGGGTGGCCTTGAACTCATGACGATCTTCCTACCTCTGCCTGCCTGACTTTCTCTCTTTTTCCCATCCTTTTCCTCTTTTCTCCCTCTACGCTTTTATCCTTTCCCCTTTGTCCAACTTCTCTTTCTCTCCTCTCAGTGTGTGTGTGTTTGCGTGTGTGTGTGTGCGCGCGCGTGCGTGCGTGCTCACCTACACTTGCTGTTAAGTGCTGCCTCTAGCAGAAATATTTGGCTGCCATAGGTGCTGGGAGCTCAGCACCTAGAAGGCAGGTAGTGGTGACACATCTATCAGTTTCAGCTAGATATCAGCAGGAGGTCATGACCCCTGCAATCTCCCTGATCTGCCCCTCAGGTCCCACCCTCAGCAGCTAGATTGGACCTGTCTTCAGCACTGGGAGATCTGAAATAGTTGGCAAGTTCTCCAGGACCAGTATAAGCTGAGATCATCTTCCCAAGGCAGAATTGGGAATCTGTGTCCCTGTCCTAATGGGTTGGTTGTGTGTGTGGCAGGGGTAGGGGACAGCGTCACAGCGACAGGCAAGTCTCTCCTGGGGGTGAGGACATGGAGCTGCAGCCATGCATTGAGACAGAGAGGCCAAGGGGTTTCTGAGATGGTGCTTGGGAGCAGGTCACTGCCGCGGGGAAATCCCAATTCTCCTGTGTCTGTTTTGGAGACGCTAAATCTCAGGAAGCATAAGAAAAGGAAGCTCACTTTGGGATAGCAGGACTGTAATGCCCCAGATTCCCTGGGAATCTCCAGGCTGGGTTCATGCGCCTCCAATGAGTCCAGGTGAGCCTGGGTGGGAATCTGGTAAGGGAGGCCTGCCCACCCTTCAAGACTTAAGGCTAAGTTGCAAGTTGTGGACAGACTAGGTTTGAGCCCTATTGAGAACAAGTGGCCCTCCCTCCTGGCACCCCTTCCTGTCCTACTGTGGATACCTCCAGAGGCCCCCATGGCATAAGAACGTCATGATCTTATGAGCCAGGGACCCCTGGATCCCTGCTTCTTATGTAGCCCTCCCTTCTTGCAAAGCAGGGGGTCTGATTCATCCCTGAAGGAGTCCGACCTCACAGGGCACAGTGGGCTGGGAACCTTGGCTGGTGGGAGCGACTTAAGCCCTGCACTGATCGTCCTGGTTGTAAGCACTTTGCTGTGCTCTGAGCACACAGCCAGGGAGCAGGGGGGGATGATGGGCAGGCAACCAGGCCACATCCTCTCCTGGCAGGTAGGGAGAGCCAGCAGGTGACCTGGGGTAGGACACCTGAGCCTCCCCAGGTCCCTCTGGGGGTGTGAGTCCCAGGATCTGCTTTCCAGCAAGCCCTGAGCCTTGATTGATTGGGAGGGAAGATAATACTTTGGAAAATGATTTTCCTTTTCTTCTTTCTCTTCAAAGAAATTGAAGAAACCTGTGGTTTACAAATCTGCTGACCCAGCAGGAGGCTTAAATGGAACCAGCCGGTATCAGGCAAAGGCCTGGGTCAGGGCACAGGAAATACCGGGAGGCAGATTCCAGCCTGTTCCGGGGAGCAAATTGGGTCACAGTGTGGCTGAACTGAGGAATGATGGTAGACATTGGTCATGGGAGGGTCAAGGCAGGATTGCACCCCTCCCTCCATTCACAGCAGGTCACACTGGGCTGATTTTCTGTGAACTGAAGTCCCTCCCGCCCCCAAGCCCCACACTTAAAGAGTGCCAGGATGATTGACTGATTTGAATGTCAAGATGGGGGGGGGACTTGGAATGTTGGGTATCCAGAGCCAAATTCTCTTGGGCTATCTTTCTTTGATCCTCCTATCTACCTCTGTGTTTGACCTATCTGGTAAAACCATTGGAATGTATGAACAGATCACTGGCTTCCACCAAGCCAAAAGCTAAGAATATCTTCAGATAGTATCTGAAACCTACAGCAGAAATATCTCAACTTTATTACCCGGATGTCTCCACCAATGAATTTGGTAAATGACTTGATTTATGATTTTTCTTTTGTTATATGACTATAAAAATTATGTAAGCTGCTTCCACGGTGGAACCTGTCCATGTAGGGCAACTTGAAGTTGTGTTCCTAGGCCATGGTCACTCATATTTGGCTCAGAAGAAATGATCTCTTATTCCATGCCTGCAAAGCAGAAGGACCCAAGTTTGATTCCCCAGTACCCACGTAAAGCAGATGCCCAAGTTGGCTCATGAGCTTGGAGTTCATTTGGAGTGGCTGGAGGGCCTGGTGTGCCCATTCTCTTTGTGTGTCTGCCTGCTTCTCTCAAATAAAAAAAAATTTAACTTTAAAAAAGAGAGAGAGAGTAGCCAGGTATGGTGGCGCACGCCTTTAATCCCAGCACTCAGGAGGCAGAGGTAGGAGGATCACCATGAGTTCAAGGCTACTCTGAGACTACAGAGTGAATTCCAGGTCAGCCTGGGCTAGAGTGAGACCCTACCTTGAAAAGAGAGAGAGAGAGAGAGAGAGAGAGAGAGAGAGAGAGAGAGAGAGAGAGAGAGAGCGCTATGTTTTGTGTCAACAATTTTGGTGCCTGAACATTGGGTCCCAACAACAACCCACTCGCAATGAAGGTCCCCAGGATATGTATCAGCCCATACATGGACTCTCTGTGTCCAACCATCTAGTTGCCTCCCGCTGGTGAGTTTTTTGGTTTTTCAAGGTAGGGTCTCACTCTCTGGTGAGTTCTTTCTGGAGCCTGGAAATGTCTTTGGATTGGTTGATGGTTTGTTGGTTTATTCTGAACTGGTTGGTGGGATCTCTTCTTATTCTGTTTTCCGGGTCTTGGTCAGATCATTTGTTAGGTGGAGGAAATCTCAAGCGAGGAGAGCACTCAGGCTGTAACTGATAAAGAGCTGGCACCATTGAAGGGACAATAGGAAAGGTGTCCCTGAGGGCACGACTCCATCCATGGGAACGAAGAGAGCCTCAACTGAAGGGGTTCTTGCTGGAACACAGCCATCTAAGAAAGGGTTTTGCCAAGGTCGGCTTGGACACCCAAGCTCACAGAGACCTCCATATCTGTGGTCCAAGGGGGCCAGGTATCCCAAGTGGACAGCAGAATTTAGCTATATAACCATGCTCTACTGGTTTGGGAGCATGAAAGATGCAAGATTGATGGGGTCATGGAGTCTTACTCCATGGTTCCAGAAAGCTGCTGAGGCCAGGCAATGGGTGACAGGGGGCCTACAAGGAGGTCCCGAGAGACCACTGATCAAGCTATGACAGGGAACGCTGAGTTGCAATTGAGACCCATGATGCCAGAGGTGCCTGGAGCATTTGGTGTCAGCCAGCGAAAGCTGCAGGAAGCAGTGTGACTATCCTAAGAGAAAGGCTATGTGTGTTGTAGACAGTGGGGCTGGAGATGTGGGGCTACCCAAGACCTATGGAGCCCAGAAGATTCCATCACGAGCCCCACTTGCTGGTCATGGAGCTGCAAGATTCAGAATTTCTCTGCTGGGTCTGTCTTCCTTTGGTCTAATTTTTCCTTGTTATGTTTTCATTCTTCCCTTTTGGATTATGGATGTCTCAAAAGACATTCTCCATTTACATGTTTGAACGAAGCTGGAAGCGTTAAAACAAGGGCTAGAAGTCGGACAGAATGTTCTTTGATGTTCTGAGCCTGTGTGGACAAGGGGTGGACAATTATGGTTTAAAAGTGTCGAGTTGAAAGGAGTGGGTTTGTGATGTTTCATCCCGGCTGTCATTTGACAGGATATAGAATCACCATGGAAACAAATACCTGGGCATGCCTTGTGGGATTTTCTAGATTAGGTTAATAGCAATGGGGTAAATGTGGTCAGTTTCACCTCATGCGCTGGTGTTGTAAATTGCATAAAAAGAAGAAAGCTAGCTGGGTGGCATTGTTCACTCCTCTCTGCTTCCTGACTGCAGACCCATCCTGACCAGCTGCTTCACGTTCCTTCTGCCATGCCATCCTTGCCCCAATAAACCGAGATATCAAACTGGAAGCAGAAAAAAAGCCACAACAAAAACAATCCTCAGTCAATCAATCAAATATTTTTTTTTTTAAATTTAAAGGGCTGGAGGGATGGATCAGTGGTTAAAGTGTTTGCCTATAAAGCCTAACCATCCTGGTTCGATTCCCCAGTCCCCAAGTAAAGCCAGATGCACAGTGATGTATGCATCTGGAGTTTGTTTGCAGTGGCTGGAGGCCCTGGTGTACCCATTCTCTCGAGCTGAGGGAGCTCCTTCCCTAAGCGGCACATAGATCTGACCCAAAACCCAAATCTCTCCAGTCAGCATAGAAAGTGGTTAAAAAAGACACTGTTGTGGAAAACAACATTGGAAATTTAAAAATCAAGAGTTTTGGAAATGGTAAAACTTCTTTTTAAAACTCAAGGCCACCAACAGCACCTGAGATGATGCCTGTCACCCAGGCAGGAGATGAACCACCCCTGATTTATGATATGGAGCCCAAATGAGTCCTTTGAGGAAGAGATGAGCAAGAGCCCTACCTCCACAGCAAGTCAGATAATCTGGGAAAGGACACCCAACACACTCCAAAGCAGAAATCCAGAGACTCTTGAGATCTCAACAGTAAAGCAGACCTAAAACTCACCCACCATGACTCAAGGATCTGAGAGGAAGAGGGAGTAAAAAGATTGTAAGAGCCATGGTGGGGGAGAATACTCAGAGCCATCGCCCTCCTCAGCAATAACACACAAAGAAAAAAAATCTGGTTATCTCTTGTACAATCCATAACCCCCTATCCCATGGACTGGTCCAGTAAACCTCATGAGGAGGGCCCCCAGTGGGTTGGGGACAGGGAGGAGGGAAATGGGGGAAACCATCATAAGACTTACTCATACAGAGTATCTAATTATTGACAATAAATACAAAAAAAAAAGAGGCAGAGTGGTCCACAAAGCCCAAAAACCCATTTTATTTATTTATTTACAGGCAGAGAGAGAGAGAGAGAGAGAGAGAGAGAGAGAGAGAGAGAGAGAGAGAGAGAGAGAGAAATGGGCATGCCAGGGACTCCAGCCACTGCAAACAAACTCCAGACACACACACCACTTTGTGCAACTGGCTTTATGTGGGCACTGAGGAATCAAACCTGGATCGTTAGGCTTTGCAGGCAAGTGCCTCAACTGATGAGCCATCTCTCCAGCCTGAAAACTTTTTTTTGATGTGGTTAAAGAATGGAAAGTGAATAAGAAAAATTTTGAGGTTTTATAAGCTAACTTCTGAGGAGTCTAACTTTTCTCCCCCTTCTACTTTCGTCTCTCCTTCTCCGACCTTGTCTCTTGTTCCTCCATCATCCTATCCTTCTAGTCTGTTCTCCAGTGATCCCCAAGGAGAGCCAAATTCTGCAGCAAGGAAAAGATTGTTGTAGCCTCTTTAAGTCTAAGGGAAAACTGATCCTTGGACTATCTAAATTCCTTGGACACAAATGGGCTGGTAACGTTAATTGTGAGGTTTCCTGAGTCCTATCAGAACCTTCTAGGATTTAGTAAAGAATTTCAGATCATCCTATTGATCTACAAAATAGGACTTTCTGACTTTTATTAGAGATTGTCGTTTATCAGAGGATTACTTTCTCTGATGCTTAGCTTTTTCAAAATAGGGAAAGATATTACTTTAAGGCAATATAACAATTTTTCTCATCTGACCTTTTGCTTTCATGGGAGGAAGCTCTAAGAGATAGATTTCCTACCTTGCTTCTACAAAGAGTACATTCTAAATTAATGTAATTGTTCTTAGGTGTCATTTTGTGTCTAAAATAGCATCGGCTAAAACTCAATCTGGGGCTGGGGAGTTGGCTCAGGGAGTGAGGCACTTGGCACAGAGTTCAGGTAACCAGTTTGGATCCCTAGAACCATGCGCAGCTGGACACTGTCCACCCGTGCCTGGGTCAAGAAGGGAGCTGAAGACAGAATTGCCTGGGAGCTTGCAGGCCAGCTAACCTGGTTGAAAACGAGAGCCCCTGCCTCGAACAATATGTAGGAGGGGCGTGACACCTGACTTCCACACATAGGCATTGGAAAAATAACCAAGTATAAAACCTGTGGCTGCTCTATTTTTCATTTTTAGACAATGTGTGCTAAAATGGCTATCCTTGACATATGTGTGTGTTTGTATGCATGCATATATATGCATGTGTGTTTGTATGCACGTCTTTAGGTTGTTTTTTTATATTTTATTTATTCATTTTTAAGCAGAGAGAGACAGAGAGAAAGAGAACCAGGGCCAACACCTTGTGGGTCTGGCTTATGTGGGTCCTGGGGAAATGAACCCGGGACCTTAGGCACTGGAGGCAAGTGCCTTAAATGCTGAGCCATCTCTCCAGCCCATAATTTTGTGTTTTATCTTTATCAAACAGGGTAGATTGTATCCAAATGCCTCCAACATGAAGACATACATATGCCTTAGTGCAAAGGCTGTATGTTTTTCCATTGGATTTAAGCTTTTCCTTGTCAAAAGTCACCACCTTAAGAGTAAGAAAATTCCATTCAAAAGAATTATTCCTACTTGGGACATTCCTGCTAGATTTTACAGTGACAGTGGCATTTACTTTAATGGAGAAATATTGAAGCCTACCTGTAAGATTTGATCTATTGTATAGAATTGCCACCGTGCTGTGATTTTCCGTCCTTTGGCTTAGCAAACGGTGCTCCGATTAATTCTTCTAAATCTAAGTCCTACTCCTTTCGGAAAACACCAGTGATCGCCTTATGAAATTGTTGAGTGTTCTAGAAAAGTGAACAGAGCGAGCCTTCTGTGGGAGCCTTCTCTGCTGAAGGGAGATACCACCCATTAAAATAAGGGACTTTTTGAAAATGATAACTAAGAATTCAAAAAAAATTACAAAATCATTCCACAGTGAGCTCCAGCTCAAACCAGACGATTTTGCCAATTACATAGACATGGCATTAAAGTAAAAATCTCCCTTTAGCCTATCAGGTGCATCAAACACCCACTGTGCTGCAAAGCTTTAAGAGATACACTTATTTTTTTTAGGTAGGGTCTCACTCTTTTTAGGCTGAGTAGTCTCAGGCTGGCCTCAAATTCACAGGGATCCTCCAACCTCTGCAAGCAAGATGCATGCATCGCTATGTGCAACTGCCTTTACGTGGGTCCTGGGGAATTGAATCCAGGTCCTTAGGCACTGGAGGTATGTGGGCTGGAGAGATTGCTAAGTGGTTAAGGCACTTACCTCCAGTGCCTAAGGACCTGGGTTCAATTCCCCAAGTACCCGCGTAAGACAGCTGCACAAAGTGGTGCATGCATCTGGAGTTCGTTTGCAATGGCTGGAGGTCCTGGTGTGCCCATACTCTCTGTCTGTCTGTCTGTCTGTCTGTCTGTCTGTCTGTCTGGCTGTCTGTCTCTCTGTCTATTGGTCTCTCTCTCTCTGCTTGCAAGTAAATAAATAAAATATTTTTACAAAAGCTATGAATGCTTCCCACCACCTTTGTAGATGACAACCGTCATGTCACAATGTCAAATGGTTGAACACTTCTGCTTAGATTCGAGTTTCTCACCTCAAATGTCTGCCAACTCTGAGGACACATCCAGGTGGACTTCAGACCTCATCTTCCACTGCTTCAACCATCCAAACTCAAAGCCCTCTGATAGGATTCCCATGAGCTCTCACTACCTTATAACACACTTCTGAAGTCCTTTTATATTTAGATTTTTTTAAATGCTTGAGATATTTGGAATTTTCCTCTGTATCTTTTTCCAAATGAAAGAATTGGTGTTGATCTTACACATCAGTGCGGTTGTTTCTTTGATCTGTCATTGGGTACCCAATCTGAGGAGGTTCATCTCTGTGGGAAAAAAAAAATCATGCAACACAAGAAAGAAAGACACCTTTAAAAAAGTACTCATGTTAAAAAATAGGACATAAAAAGTTAATTCAAAAAAGAGAAAACTTGTAACCCAAGAGATACTCCCTTAAGAGCTCATGTTTCCCAAAAATGAGTTTTTAAGGTGTCCCATAATACAGTTAGTCAGAATATTTTTTTTAAAAAATACTAAATGACATTCACATTTTGCCAATAAAAATTTGATGGGCAATATTACAAAATGATTCTCACTGGAGTCCCACTTCTCTTTCTGATTATAAAATAATAAGTAAGATTGCATTATGCCCATAAAAATCTACAAAAAAAATCTAGATTTCTCACAAGTCTGGCTGCTTATATCTACTCCTATTGCTAATAATATTTGGAACATGGGGAAAAGACAATTATGTTAAAAAGAATTTAAAATGATACTGAATTTTCACCTGATTTGTTCTGCACCATGACTCTTCGATTACTTCCCCAAACTGATATCTGATATAATACCAAAATGATAGGGCAAATGAAACTATTAGTTTCGATGACAGTTACAGTCATTCAGACATTAAAGAACAATCTTTCTTAAAATTCGAACCATCCATGCAATAGGTTACGGTTATAGAATCAAACTAACTAGAGAACAAGTTAGAATTAAAACGACGTTATATAATTTCAAACATCAAATATTTCATAAAATATATAAATGACTGCAGAGATGGAGATGCAGCCCTCACTGTGGTCTAGAGCATCAGACCCGAGTGTCTACCTGCTTCCTGATGGTCCCTAGGCTATGGGCAGGGGTTGGGCATTCAGGTGAGGTGACAGAGCCATCTGCTCAGGTCTGTCCTTTGGGTCTTGGCCTCTGTGGCTCCTGGTTGTGGTGTGCCCTGAGGTACCAGGGCGAGGAGCCCTCCAATGTGAGGGATGACAGGGTAGCCAGGGCTCTCCTGCTGTTTCTTAGTTCTCCTTGTACCCGAAGAGACTGGGCACTGTGCACTCTACAGGAATATTTCACACAACTTCAGCAAGGTGGAAGCCCCTTGAGGACCTGTTTCATCAAAGCCCCTCACTCCCCAAATTGAGTCTTAAGTCCAGGGCACGATCAATGATCAGAAGCCTGGCTAAACATAGGATGACCTCATCCTAGAATCTGTGACTACCCCTGGCACTGTCACAGCAAAGGCCCAGGAGCAGAGACAGGTGGGGTCCTCCAGATGGGGATAGAGGCCCTGGCACAGCCCCACCCCTTCTAGCAGCTGCATTTTCTTACCGTGGGGTGATATTGGCACTCTCACTGCACTGAAGGGATCAAGGTTCCCAGGGCTGCACCTCTAAGGGACCAGACTCTTCCAGGCGCCCCCAGCCCTGTTTACTTCCAAGGGCCTGGAGATTGACCCAGCCTACCTTCTCCTTCATTGCCTGCACCCTGTCCTCTGTCAGAGGCTCAGCTCAGGACCACATGGTGCTGCCACCAAGGTCAGCCTTGGTGCCACCAAGCTCTCCTGGGCTCCAGGTCTGCTGAGAGCTTCAGCCAGGGGAACAGAGGTGGGGAGACGACAGCTTTGACACTCACGGAGAGGAGTCCAGCCTGGCTGGGGGGTAGCTGCTGGGGCTGCAGGCTCATGGGCCCTTTGTGAACCTGTGTCTTAGGTGCCCCCCGGGACACTGCCTACCCTCTTCTAGTCTATTCCTGGGGCCTAGCCTGCACAAGCCTTCTCTCCAGTTTGATGCTACAGTGTCTTCCTTTGTTTTTTTTAAATATGTATTTATTGTCCATAATGAGTTACATTATTTAGTGGGCAAACCATGC
>PVHP010012411.1:11841-43117 GCA_004024765.1 Zapus hudsonius
GTATTAGTCCTTGTGGCAAGGGATCCTGTATATCTTAGTACTCATCCCGGTCTTCCTGGCCCAAGTGTGTTGTTACTGATGGGTGCCATGCCTCCGGACAGTCTCCCCCACCACGGCTCTCACAATCTTTCCGCCCCCTCTTCCGCTCAGTTCCCTGAGTCGTGGTGGGTGAGTATTAAGGCTGCTTTAATGTTGCGAGTTTAGGGGTCCTTGTGTCGCAAATCCTTGGTTTCTGTCTCATTGGCCTATCCTGTGTTGATTGAATGGCTGTGGTTATAGGTCCCTTGTTCATCTGTCATTGTCTGTTCCTTTGTTTTTGAAAAACATCACGAGTTAATTTTTCTTGCTGAACCATTCACCATTCACACCATTCTAGGTACTTACCCACTGCCCACCCATGAGTTGTCATCCATCCATCCATCCATCCATCCATCCATCCATCCATCCAACCATCCATCCATCCATCCATCCATCCAACCATCCATCCATCCATCCATCCACGCATCCACTCCAGCCCCCATCGGCCCACTTGTCTGTCTCCTCATCCACCCACCCACGATCCTCTAGGTCCTTATTTATCCAACCATCAATCTTTAATCCGTCCACAATCGCACTGAAGGGTGTCTGGTCAGGCTGTGTTGGTGGGCTGCTGTGAGGTCTGGAGAAAGGGAAGGAACAGGGTGGGCGAAGGAACAGCAGCGCTGTGTACCTCGCTGGGTCTGGGGTACAGGATGGAACCCTGGGCAGGTGGGAGTTGAGAAATCGCTTTGCAGGTCAGGACTCCACAGTTTAGAGTCCCAGGGGTGATGGGTGGTCCTGGGATGGCACGTGGACACAGCCTCACTCCCAGGCTGCTGCAGGTTCATCTGTGGGGAGGAGACAAGCCTCCCTAGTCGTCTTGACCTGAATTTTCAGTCAGCCAGGTCCCCTGCTCTCCAGGGGTAGTCTAATTATTATTTTAACCTAGTTATAGAACTTTCTGCTAATTCCCAGGATGCTTTAGGGCTGTCTGCAGCCCTGCCTTCCCCCAAACTGAGGGAAAATCTGGCAGGGAGTCAAGAGAGAGAGGCCCTGCTTGTGAATCACAGGAAACAGACTTGGGCCTCTGCTTTGCTGTTCTAAGCTAGGTGACCTTGGGTATGTGGCTTAACCTCTCTGAGTCTTCCTTCCTCAACTCTAGGAAAGGGAAGATAATATGATCCATGATCCATGTATGTAGATTCCATAAGGAAAAGTTTAAGAACCCAGCCCAGGCTCAGAGGAGGAGCTCTTGGTGGGCTCTCCCTCAGGCCAGCCAGCTTTTCTCAGAACGATAGCAGATATGAAGGGGATGGAAAAGCCCTACATCTCAGCTAACATAATTAGGATAACCCCACAGTGCATTCTGAAAACCTAGCCTGGTGGCAGTGGGAGAAGAGGGAGGCAGCCCAGTGGGATCTGTTTGCTCTATGAAGGCGCTTCCTTCCCTCCATCCTTTCCTCCATCCCTCCATCTCTCTCCATCATTTGTTTCCCTCTTACAGAGCAAACCCCAGTGGGGAGGTGAGCTGGCCGGACCAAGACATAAGAACCCAGTGGCTGGCCAGAGATGGGCAGGAACAGGTTGGGGAAGGCCTGGCTCACATCTGGCACCTGCCTGCACCCTGTGGCCCTACCGCCTGACAGCTTCAGGCTTCCCCTCTGGATGGCTCTCCACTGTCCCTCACCAGAGTTCTTGGTACCATGATGCTGTGGAGAGCTTGGCTCCAGGGGCCACCAACCTGTCCACCCTGGTCTCCTCCTTGCTGCTTCCCTGAGTCTGAGGGACTCTCAAGACCCTCTTCAAGAGGTCGGGCTGCTCTGGTGTATGTCTGAATCAAGCTGAGGGTCTCTGTCCTCCCTGGGCCCTAGGAGGATGCTTCCAGACAGTCTGCCCCCTCCTCCCTACTCAGGTCACGGTCAACATGAGGCATGGAGAGGAAACTACAGTCCTCTGTGGTAACTAGGGTGATTGACTTCCTCAATGTCCACCATATGCCCTTCCAGAAACTTCCACGAATATTAATTCTGCCCATCCTCCAATGAGCCACAACTGATGTGAGTCGACAGACAAGAGACATGTGGGGCTCAAAAGAGCAAGAGCCAGGTCACAGAGAGGGGACAGAACCTTGGGCACTGGGCTTGGCAGGAGGCAGAGGCCACCTTCCTACCATTGGCAGATCTCTCCAGCGGCACCTCCTATACACACAGCTATCACGAGTAAGTTGGCAGGAGAGAGAAATGTCCCCATGTGCAGAGGGAGCGAGCCCACCTGCCTCTCCTGCTCAACACCTGGGTACCCTGGCACCTCACTCTCTCCATGCCCTGGGCTTGCCTCAGGCTCTGAATTTCCGGCTTGCCCTTGATCTCCCTGAATGTCTCCTTGTTCTTCCTCCAAAGTCTGAACTTCTTGTTAGCACCATTGCTCCCTTGCCATCCGAAGGTGGCAGAAAAGCAGAACTCAACAAAAACTCCAGCATCCACCGAGGCCCTGTTTCCTCTGTAAACAGTGACGGTCTGGGGGTGTCCAGAAGCAGATGCCAAGCCAGACTGAGGCTGATCCTGAAAGAGGAAGGTAGAAGTTTGGGGCTGGGGCTTCAGGGGGATAGGGGGTATAGCAGCTGGGCAAGGTGGGGAGGACAGGCCTCTGATCTGGCTTCTTCTGGTAAGGTCATGACCAGCTCAGTGGTGGCTCTAAGGTAGCTGCTGTTAGTGAGCCCACCATTGACTAGAGGTAGCGTACATTTATGCTGGCATTCCTGTGACTGCCAGGGAGGGTAGCCTTGGGTCAATGCAGATGGTCCCTGGCTCTTTCACGGGGTGTTTCTGAAAGGCTATCTCGTGTCCCCTTCCATCACTGCCCTTAAGACATGGCCCAATCATGAGTCAGCAATCACTCAAGAGATCCTCAGGAATCAGAGGCACCCAGCTTCAAAAGTCCCTGTCCAGAGCAGACACCAAGGGGACTGAAAGCCAGCTCTGGACAGGAACCATAAAATGCAGGGGAAAGTACCCAGTCTAGATGCTAAACCTGCTCCTACCTCCAAGGGGCTTTTGTCACTCTGAGTCTCTTGTGACAAGGCCACTCCGCCCCCACCTTGGCTCAGCTCCTGGTCCAGGGGACCTGAGCTCATAGAGCCTTCCATGGGGCAGTGTGAGTGCTCCGTTTCCATGGTCACCACCTCTCCTCTCTCTGGAATCTGCTTGCTCAGCGCCTGATGGGGGAGTGGGAGGAAATACAGGAGGTGGAGCTGCTCTGTCACTCTGGAGGTGTCTGAGGGAAGGCACCGAGCGCTCTGGCCTTCCCTGCCAATGGTGACAATTCAGACATTGGATCGACACAGGTTCTATCTGCTGGTCCCTGCAGCTGGATGAAGGTTGCCCACCCTGATTTACAGCCAGACGTGTGGCACAGCGTAAGAATGTGCCCAAGGTCACTTGGTGGCATCCCCAAACAAATCCTTGGCTGCAGCCCTGTGGGTGACCAGGAAGTTTCTAGATCTTCCCCAGGACTCCAGTCTTACTGGCACACTTTTACAGGAGTAGGGGAGTGATTGGGGCAGGAGAGGAGGCAGCGGCCTGTGATCAGCACTGAGAGAGATCTGGTTTTCCAATGTGAACACCTCTCCAAATGTGTCCCTGGCTTCCCAGCCACCATTTCACAGGGATTAGAGAGGAAAGAAGGAAGAAAATAAATTCTGGAGAGGGGCTTGGAGGTGAGGACTAGGGTGCCTCTTTCCCAGGTTTTCTCTAGGTGTTTTCAGTATGTATGTAGTTGGCCATGGGAAGCAGTTTTCCTGTAGAGAGCCAGGCTCCCTTTAGTGACTCGCAGCCACAAGCCTGACCCATCACAGCCTGGGCACTGTTTGTTCTTTGAGAAAGAGAACAGAACTGTCACAGGCCAGAGACAGGGAGAGTAGAGATCAGCCCCCCAGTCCCCTCCCCACACACCTGGGTCCCCAGTCAGGCTGTCCTTACCTGATGCTTCTTTAGGTCATGAACTGAGTATTCAAATTAAGGTCGATTTCCTCCCAGCCTGGGGTTGACTCCATTGGGCCAGGGACTTGAGGTTGGCTCCTTCCTGTTTCCCCAAAATGCAATAGGGTCTGACCCACCATAACAGGGTTCCTTCCTTTGTGTGTTTAGTGAATGGATGGGTGGACAGATGGCTAGATGTGTGGGTAGGTGAGTCTATGGATGAATGCATGCACAGATGGATGGACGGATAAGTGGGTGGATGGATGCATGGATGAATGGATGGATGGGTAGACGAGTGAACAGAAGGATGAGTGGGTGGGTGGGTGGGTGGGTGACGGATGAATGTGTGGATGGATAGTGTTAGCACACAGGCAATTACTTTAAGAGGCCTGGAGTTCAAGGCTGAGCAAGAAAATAAGACTAGACCTCTATTGCCAGGGAAACTCAAGACCACCTGTATATAGCCTTTGGTCATAGCTAGAGCCTTCATGGCTCTTAGCATGTTGGCTGAATCATGTGAAGTAGAAATTCTCTTTCCCGGAAAACTTAAAGGGACCACCTTGATTTGTTCTTCAAAATTCTCTGGTTTCTGAACCCACGATGTCACCATGGGATAGTACCTTCAACTCATGTAACCAAAGCTTAACTATAGGAGGGCACTTGGTCTCAGTTTCTCTCTCTTGGACCAGGCTGCCCTCCCCCCTCACAATGGAATCAGAATGGATGGGTACAGAAGTAGAGGTAACTGGATGAGTGGGTGAATATATATATATATATATGGATAGGTAGATATACAGATGTTTGAGTGGTGAGTATACCTATATATATATATATACATACACACACATATATATATATACATATATATATATATATATATGGGTGGGTAGATAAGTAGATGTATGGGTAGCTGGGAATTCTGGTTCTTTCAAGTCACTTTCTCTCCTAGCCTTTGTGGGGTGGGGGTGTGTCATCATCTGGGGTGGGTATGATGAGAAATATGACATGATTATCCCAATAATGTTTCGAGATCAAAAAAGACCGGCGTGTTCAGGGTGGTATGGCCATAGACACCCCAAACATGTTTTGAAGCTTGCAGCAAGAACTGTGTCTGCACTAGGGAGCCTGCCATAGCTGTCCTTCTCTCTGCGCTCATTTTGGAACCTAAGGTATGGGATCCTGATGAGCTCAGACTGGTGCCTTCATCAGTGTGCCCTGGAAGCCAGGCTGTGGCCTTTAGGTTTTGTCTTTGGACATCTAGAATTAAGAGTTAGTGATCATATATGAGATTGAAGTAAGTCCTAGGCAGCTGTTATCTTCTTGTTGGTGGATAAGACATCAGAGCAGATGGAGCTTATGGTTGATTTCAGCTTAGTTTTGAGGGAAGAAAGCATGGCATGCACAGGAAGCGGATTCACATGGTCACATCAGCCAGGGGAGGGAGTAGAATGAGCTAAACTCTGAATGCTCAGTGAGGCTGGGTTAATAAATCCTCCAGTGACACACCTCTTCCTGCAAGGCTCCACCTCCCCAAGCTCCACAACCTTGGGAGGCTTAATCACAAACATGTGAGGAGGGGAGGAACATTTTATTTTATTTATTTATTTTTAATTTTAATATATATATTTATTGACCATAATGAGTTACATTATTTAGTGGGCAAACAATGAGTTGTTATCCCTAATTCCCCAATGCCCCTCCTCCCCATCCCCAATCAGCTGGATATCCTCCTCTGTGGGTTGTCTGGATCAGTCCTTGTGGCAGGGGACCATGTATAGCCTAGTACTCAGCCTGGTTCTCCTGGCCCAAGTGTGTTGTTACTGAGGGGTGCCATGCCTCTGGATAGTCTCCCCCACCACGGCTCTCACAATCTTTCCGCCCCCTCTTCCTCTCAGTTCCCTGAGTCGTGGTGGATGAGTATTAAGGCTGCTTTAATGTTGTGAGTTTAGGGGTCTTTGTGTCGAAAATCGTTGGTTTCTGTCACCCTGGCTTATCCTGTGTTGATTGAATGGCTGTGGCTGTGGGTCCCTTGTTCATCCCGTCATTCTCTGCGGGGCTCCATATGGATCCTCCACGGTATGACTGTGGTGGCTCATCTCTTGTGAGAATCTCTGCTATCGGCCTACAGTCGGTTGGTAGGGTTATATGGGCCACAACTCTCTCGTTGCATCCTGAAAAATACAAACACAATCTCCATTGGAGAGTGAGATCAGTATAGGTTAACACATATACACCATTTTGGATTACCTAGATTCTATTTTTAGTAGCCTCTCTGTCAATCGCATTTTTTCTTGGGAGCCCAAGAGTATGGGATCCAGTGCCTATCGCCCTGAATCCCCAGTTCCAGTCACGGGCTTCGCCTCACTGAGTGGAATATTTGGCCGAATTTAAAAGCTGTTGATTGTCTCCCCCAGGCCCAGGCTCCTCCATTGCACAAGTGCTCCTTTCTTGGATCGCTGGGGAGGAACATTTTATATTCAAACCCCCAACCTGGGAACCTGGGGCAGAGTCAGCCCGTAGCAGATACCTTCTTATTGCTGGGATCAAACACTTGACCAGGAGTGATTTATGGGTTTATTTCTGGCTTGTTTGGAGTTTCATCATGGCGAGAAAAGCTTGGCAGGAGTGGACAGCTGAGTGTCACACCTCCACATCGGCATGGAGGAAGGGGTGTGTGTGTGTGTGTGTGTGTGTGTGAGAGAGAGAGAGAGAGAGAGAGAGAGAGAGAGAGAGAGAGAGAGAGAGAGAGAATGGGTGCACCAGGGCCTCCAGCCACTGCAAACAAACTCCAGACACATACGCCACCTTGTGCATCTGGCTTTACGTGGGCACTGGGGAATCGAACTCTGGTCCTTCTGCTTTGCAGGCAAGTGCCTTAACCACTAAGCAATCTCTCCAACCCTTATTTTTTTGGTTTTCTTTGGTAAGGAATTCACTATGTAGTCTCAGGCTGGCCTCAAAATCACAGTGATCCTCCTACCTCTGCCTCCCGAGTGCTGGGGTTAAAGTTTTATGCTTCCTCACTGGGTCCTATTTTGGCTATTTTTACCTCAGTTTGAACTCCACACTTTCCAGTTCACTGGCCTTGTTTAAAAAGAATAAACAAGTGGTTTCCTGACTTGGAGTGAAAGAAGCCAACAAACAAAACAGCAGAATTAAGGAAGGGCTCGGGGCAGTCTTGATCAGAACACAGCCTGCAAATCAGAAACAAATGCTTCCATGTGTCCTGACTCACACATGAGTGAGGCTTACATAGGAAGTTGGGAACTCGTCTGTGCCGAGAGGCAACACGGTCCTGCCGTCTTGAACTCAGAATTTTCATCCTCTCCGCAGTTCTAGTCTGGGGACTGTGTGACAGGAGGCAGTTGTGGGGCAGGAAGCCAGCACCTCCCAGCAACCCCCAGCGGTGCTGCAACTGTGTCCCTGCAGAGGATGATAAACCCAGAAGGTCCATGCACCTGCTGTGGTGAGCTCAGACATGGCACAGGCACGATGTGACCTTGGGATGTCAGCCCAATGCCCGGGCCGGTTCCTGCGTCCCATGAGACCCAGGTGTCAGACTGACCTTGCCCTCCTCCTTGTTTTATTGGAACACCCCAGGAAACTGCCCAAGACAAGGAGAAAGTGCCAAGGGATTACCCGGGGTGTGGGGTGCAATCTCAAGTCAGCAAGAGGGAGGAAAGGGGGAGTCAGGAGAAGATGGGGAACAGCGCAAGGGGTGGTCTTACTCTGTTAGCCACATTTCCCATGAGGCATAAGAGTCGGGGATGGGGTGGGTGGGTGACAGCAGTGAGCACAAGCTTCTCCCTACTCACCAACTGCTTCGAAAGTCCCTGCAGCAAAGCTCAGGAATCAAGCAGTTCTGCACACTGGACCCTTCGGCCAGGGTCTACAAGTCATCCAATAGGCCACATGACCATATAGTGGGCCAGCAGTGGCAGGAACAGAGTGGCCAATGACCCAGTAGACAGGGTTGTCCTATACAGGTTCATTCTCCCTGGCCCAGCCATCCTGACACTGACCGATTTGTGACTGATGGATTTTTCCAGAACCAGGCCTAGCACTGTTGAGTGCTCTTTGCTCCAGAAAGCTGCCCCGAGTGCACAGCGGAGTCACAGCTCTGTCCCCATGCCTTCCGGCTCACAAGAAGGGCTCTGAGGGAACTGCTGTCAGAGGCCCTGGGCTTGCTCAGCATTGCAGCCCTGGGTGAGCCATTGGGATCAGGTGATCTTCCCAAGACAGAGTTCAGATCATACTGTCCCTGGTTAGGAACCTCATAATCCTGAACTCTCATCGGGGACCAGGTACCCTGGGCCAGCACCAAGTCCTGTACCAGTGACACCCCGTGCACACACCCAGTGCACACAATTCACATACCCAACATGCATACACAATGCAACACGCAATGCATACTCACGTGTGAAATATGTGCAGAGCACGCAGCATACACACACACAGCAAATGCACATACAAAACGCATGCTCATACATGCAACATGCACACATACACACAGTGCACACCCTCATGCCCCATGGTGGAGGAAGCCTGTTGAGCTAGGTCTGCAGATCAAGGGCATGGTGGCCAGCTAGGTCACCCTAGAGATGAGGGGCTCCTGGGTTTCTGCTGAGATCCCCGTTCTCTGCTAGGTCTGTTCTAGCTGGCATTTGGGGGTGGATCGGACCCTCCACTCTGCTTCCTCTAGCCAGGCTCGCTCACCTCAGATGGGTCAGGTACTGTGAGCAGCAGTTATGGACTGGGATTGTGAAGACTTTCCAGAGCTGTTCCTCAACCTCAGACATGTGCCCTGCAGAGGCCTTGCTCTGGGACTCAGGGTGAACACTGAAGTCCTCTGGAGAAGACACAGGGTGAGAAGCACCCTTGATTGAGCCATCAACACCTTTGTCAAGTCTCTGTTGCACCCTGGGGACCCTGGCAAGAATGAAGGGGCCACAGCTCTGAATAGGGGACCCGAGGCTGGCAACATGTCAGGTGCCTGGTCCCACTTAGGGTTGAAGGACAAGGACGCCCCCTCTCCATGGGGTCCAGAGCAACCTTTCACTTTTTCTTTTCCTTCCTTCCTTCCTTCCTTCCTTCCTTCCTTCCTTCCTTCCTTCTTTCCTTCCCTCTCTCTCCCTCCCTTCCTTCCCTCTTTCTTTCTTTCTCTCTTTCTCTCTTTCTCTCCCTCTTTCTTTCTCTCTTTCTCTCTCTCCTTTCTTTCTTTCTTTCTTTCTTTCTTTCTTTCTTTCTTTCTTTCTTTCTTTCTTTCTTTCTCTCTCTCTCTCTCTCTCTCTCTCTCTCTCTCTCTCTCTTTCTTTCTTTCTTTCTTTCTTTCTTTCTTTCTTTCTTTCTTTTGTTCGTTCGTTCTTTCTTCCTGGTCTCACTCTAGCCCAGGCAGACCTGGAACTCACTCTGTAGACCCAGGCTGGCCTTGAACTCATGGTGATTCTTCTGCCTGATCAATCTTGAAGGTGAAGTAGAAGTTTTCAGGGTGAAGGTGTGTAACAGCACATACAACAGCTTGGAAGATTTCTTGGCTTACCTGCCATGTCTGATGGTCTATTTTTGTGTATCAACTTGATAGTTGGTTAGAAATCATTTCTGGGTGTGAGAGTGTCAGTGAGGGTGTTTTGGGGGGAGCAACTTTCAATCTTAAGACTCAGTCAGTCAATTAAATGTTAGAACTTGGATGCAGGCACTTTTGGCCAAGGGCTCTTGGGTAGTAATTCCCTCGGGGGATATGAGATCCCCGTCTTAACTGGGGCTGAGGCAGCTGGCCTGGAATGAGTGCCAGGAGGACAGCATGGTCTTCCTGGGCTCCATCCCTCCCAGCCAAAGGTTTGCTGAGATTCCTGAGGCTGGATCCATTTTGGAAGCATCATTCCCTGCCTCATATGCCAACCTCACCGCCACCCTGTGATTGTGTCCTGACCTGGGCTGACTCCTGACTCCTTCAGACACCCTAACTCTTGGGACAAGTGTTTATTATTTCATCCAACCTTCCTTCCTTCATGTCCCTTTACACCTCTGCCATAGACGTGGTCATAGTCCATGTTGGGTCTTCGGGGGTGTGCTGGCAGAAAGCACTCAACCAAAGCAGCTTATGGGAAGAACAGGTTTATTCTGTCTTACAGACTTGAGGGGAAACTCCATGATGGCAGGGAAAATGATGGCATGAGCAGAGATTGGATATCATCTCCTGGCCAACATCACAGATGGTCAACAGCAGCAGGAGAGTGTGCCAATACTGACAAAGGGAAGCTGGCACCCATAAGCCCGTCCCCAACAACACTCCTCCAACAAGGTTCCAATTTCAAAATTGCCATCAGCTGGGGATCAAGCATTCAGAACACATGTTTATGGAGGACACCTGGATCAAAGCACCACAAGGGGTCATCTCTAGTTCTCAGAGCTCTGCTGTCTGCCCCCATGCTCCCCCTATGACCCTGCTGTCCTTTCCCTCTGTGTCCTCACCTGTACCCTTTCAACCTTCTACTTTCGCTGTTTAAACAAGCAGGAGTGGTAGATGAAAGTTTCCCTGTATGGGGCCATGTTATTTGGGCATGAGTTTGAGAAGGGAGCAAGGGAAGGAAATTTGCTAGGGAGTTTTGTTTTTCTATGTGAGAGAGAAAATAAGCAAGTGCTGGAATAGTCATGCATTGAATTAGTAAACAGAAAAAAATCAGTTTATAGCTTAGTTAAAATGGCTTATTTATCTGAGAAATTGGCATCTTCCTTTATGAGTCAGTAAATAGTAGTTTTAGAAAAAGGGACGAATTATCCAGATAGCTGGGTTTTAATACATGCGAATGAATGCCTACGCCAACCTCCTTCTTTGAGAGGTTTAATCTCGACTTGACTAGATAAAGAAACACTTGGGTTTAGCTGAGAAGGGAAGACCCACTCTGAATAGGGGCAACACCTAGTCCATTCCTGGACTGGAATCTTCGACTGCATTAAGGGAAAACCAGATGAGTACCAACACTGATCTCCTTGTTTCCTGATACAATGTGACCTCATGTTTCCGTTACTGTGCCTTCCCTGTCCTGATGGACTGTATCCCTTCAAACCATGAGCCAAAAGAAATCCTTTCTTTCTTAAGTTGCTTCTTATCAGGCATTTTGTCACAGCAATGGGAAAAGTGATGAATATAGAAGTGGGTCATTGACATGATAAACCTGACCATGTGATTCATATGCCTTTGGAACTGGTTTGCAAGAAGAATGTGGAAGAGTTTGGAGCTGTGTACTACAGGAGCCCTAGAATTCTGTAAGCAGAACTTAATAGGATATTATTATGGGAGTATGGAAGACCTGAATACTGACAGAAATGTGGACATGAAGGCTTGGATCACAAGGTTTCAGAGGGAAATGAGGACTCTTTAAGGAATTGGTCTAGAGACTACTCAAAGAATGTGACTGCATTCTGCCTGAGTCCTGAGAACTTTAAGGAGGCTGAATTAAAAAGTAATTGCTGAAGACAGCTTCATATTGCTGGGATGAACATCCAAATCACAGTTTATGCGAGGAAGGGGTTTATTTCAAGCTTACAGATCCAGGGGAAGTTCCATCCATGGTGGAAGCAGCTGCTTCCATACATCCAAGCAGAGAGAAACAACCAAACAGCCAACAAGCACAAACTGGCAGCAAGCAGGATCCCCAGGAGTACTCAAGCTTCACTGCATGCCTTTGGGCTGGAATTTAGGCCCCCCCCCATCCTCCACCCAGTAACACCTCTTCCAGGCAGGCAGCTGGAGAGCCAAGTCAGATGCTTTAACAAAACACCCGAGTCTATGGGAACATACATTCAAACTACCACAGTAACAGACCATCGCTTCTGGCAGAGGAAATTTTAAGACATCATAGCATTCAGGCGCGGCATGGTTTGTGCTGACCTGTTCTTATGTAGGTTTACAGTGAGAGACGGGGGCAAGTAGAGCAGAATAATGGAAAATATTTACAGTTTGCTGAGAGCGATATCTTGAAGTGATAGTCAGTTTGATAGGACCTAGAATTATCTGTGAGGAATTACGTTGGCTAGGCTTATTGAAACAAGAAGACCCACTTTAACTGTGGGCGGCATCATTCCTTGTGTTGGGGTCCCGGACTATATAGAAGGAAGAGAGCTGGCTGAGTATGAGCATCCATAGTTCTCTGCTTCCTCACTGTGGACTGAATGTGACCAGCTGCCTCAAGCTCCTGCTCGCATACTTCCCCACCCCCACCCCCACAATGGACTGTATGCTGAAGTAAACCCTTCCTCCGTTAAGCTGATTTTTGTCAGGTATTTTGTTCCAGCAGCAAGAAGGTAACTAATACACTGAGCAAAGGAGTGTGAGTAGCTAAGGAGGATGCAGACAAAGCATCCGTGATTAAAGAGATTTGCATCATTGATGATGAAGCTTGTACTCTGCACTGAGACAATAGGAAAGGCACCTTCAGGGAAAGACTCCACACACTAAAGACTTATGGAAATGTAAATTTATTTATAAGAAGAGACAATGACCTGAGAATGGTACTAAAAATGGTTTCCCGCCAGTGAACAACCAAGGGAAGTATTTCCTTGGATTCAGCCACTAAGGTGCAAAGAGGCTTGTTGTAGTCAGTCACAGGCTGCTGGGATGACTCTCCAAACCAGGCACAATTTGGGGGAGGAAAGTATTTATTGAAGTAACAGACCCAGGGGAAGTTAAGGAAAAAGGCTGGCTCCCTTTTACAGAAGCAAGCAGAGAGAGAAACCCACCACCAGCACCTCAAGCAAGCACATTGTAACTCACAAAAATGCAGAACTGCCAGACTGGGGTTCAGGCTTTTCTTTTGCATATCTATCCCTAGTATTTTGCATCCAATTTGAAATACCTTGGGGCTAGACCCCAGGAGGCCAGGCCAAAGTGACACTTCCTCCAGCCAAAAGGCTGAAGACAATTCATAATTATAATAAATTCTATTGGGAGACATTTACTCAAAACTACCACAGGCTTCCCCAAGCTATGGCAGAAGAGGGCTAGATTGCATCCTGAACTGACAGCAGAACTTGTCGGCATTGTCCATGTGTGCTGGTTTGGCAGGTGTGCAAGGTGCAAGAATGTATAGGGTCACGGAGGCTTGCACCAAGGTTCCAAAAAGCCACAGTGTGTGGCAGGGTCAGATTCCCTGCAAGGAGGCCCAGAGAGGCTATGATGTGAAGCAGTGAAGGTGAAGTCTACTTACAGTGGAGATCCCAGGATGCTGGAGATGTCAGGACCATGAGGCATCTGCCGAGAAAAGCTTGAGGTATTAGTGGAACTGGCCCAAGAGAAAGGCTGCGTGTGTGGTGGTGGAAGTGGAGGAGCAGGACTATCCAAGGTTTATGGAGCCCAGATGATGCCACTAAAAACCCTAGATGCTAGAAACAGAGCTTCAGGATTTGCGAATTTCCCTGCTGGGTTTTAGTCACATCACAGTGGTTTCATCCATGCTTGCGATGCCCCTGTTCCTCCATCTTGGAACAGAAATGTTTTATCTGTGCTATTGGAGGTATATAAGTTGTTGCTTCATTTCATTTTATTGCAATTCACAGTTAACAGATTTCCTTGTGTCTGAGGAGAGACTTAAAAATGTTGGCCTTTCAAACACTGCTAGAACTTCCTATGCTTACCCTCATGTCACTAAGACAAAACACTCCAACAAAAGCAGCTTATGGAAGGAGTTGGCTAGGGTCTAAAGCAGACGTTTCATGATGGCATGGGAAAGGATGACAGAGCAGAGGTTGGACACCACTTCTTGCCACAGCAGCTGGCAGAAAGCAGTGAGAAAGTGAGATGAGCTCTGGCAAAGGGAAGTGGGTTATAACACCTCAAAATCCACTCTCTTCCTGCAATGTTTTACCTCCCAAATTGTCACCAGCTGGGGACCAAGCATTCAAAATTCATGAGTCTATGGGGACATCTGGTTCAAACCCCTACAGAACTGTTACGACTTGGGAACTCTTAGAGAGGAGATGTATTTTTCATGAACCTTTGAGGACCAGGGATGGAATGTGATGGTCTAAAAGTTATATATCTGAGTGTCAATTTGACAAGGGGTGCATTTATGATGATTAATTTCTATTGTCAGCCTGATTAGATTAAGAAGCATCCAGAGCATTAATGAGACACACTGTTAGATGTGTCTTCAGGCTGTTTCTAGAGAAGTTACTTGAGCAGATGAGACACCGCATTTCATCATCATGAGATGATGGGTGGTACCATCTCATGAACCAAGATCCCAGACTAAATAAAAAAGGAAAAAAGATGAAAACCAGATAAACACTGGCATTCATCTCTCTCTGCTTCTTGACTATGGATGCAATTTGACCAGCCAACAGGTGCTCCCATCACCATGCCTTCCCCACCATGATGGACTATATAATCCCCTCAAACCATGAGCCAGAAGAAACTTTTTCTTGAAGTTGTTCCTTGTTAGGTCATAGCAGTGAGAAAAGTAATACTCCTTTTCTCCTTTTTTTTTCTTCCTCCCATCTTTCCTTCTTTCCCTTCTGTTTCTTTCTCTTCTTTATTTATTGACGTGTGTGTGTGTGTGTGTGCACGCACGCACGCATACAAGCACACGCACACACCATGGTTTTTGGCCTCTGCAAATGAACTCCAGATGTATATGCCATATTTTGTGTCTGGCTCTACGTGGGGACTGGGGAATTGAACCCAGGCCAGCAGGCTGGCAAGTAAGTACCTTAAACCACTGGGCCATTTCTCCAGCCCTCCCTGTCTTCTTTGTCTTGTTTTGAAACTTCTGGCTAATTGGGAATTAATTTGCAATGATTCAGGCCTCTTCAATTGGAACTCTGGGAATAAAAGGTCTTGACTCCATAGTATAAAATTTCCACTTATGGTGCTGAGAGCTACAGGACTGTTAATAACAAATGCTTTTAGGAAGTGCCAAACTTTGCTCTTCAGGCCATGTGTGTGTTCCAAGACCTTTACAGACACTTGAAACCAAATCCTGTCTACACTGTTTTCCCTCTTGCTATATGCCTTGGATAAGAGGTTAGCAACACTAATAATAACAGTAAGAGGTTAACAACACTAATGATAAAATAGACCAATTATAATAATGCATTATAATGAGGCAGCCACCACCCCTATTACCATTACTCATGGTGATGAACCCAAGCAGAGAAGTGCCAGACATCAGTCTGATAACCAGGAAGGCTAGCAGGTAACTCCCAGGTAGGTGACATATACTCTGTGGATGCATTGCACAAAGCAATGAGTCATGTTTTGGGGGGATGGAACAAGGAAATGAAAGAGATCATCACATTCCTCAGAATGGCACACAATTAAAAACCTGTGATCTGTTTATTTCTGACAATTCTCCATCCTGTAGTTTTGGAATACCTTTACCAATGGGCAAGAGATGTGGAAAGCAAAACTTTAGCCAAAAGGACTAATGTTCCCGTGTCCTCTCTCTGTGTCCTCTCTCTGTTTATAAGCAGAGGGAGAAAACTTGGACCTTCTTTGAGGCTGTAAGCCCTCAGCTACAAGCAGGCATGGATCTTGTGGGTGTGAAGCTGAAGGGCAGACCCTGTATCCCATCCCTGAGTGGCACCTGCAGAGACCTGCTGTGTCTTTTGCTGCACTAGGGCTCAGGTCAGGCTGATGTTTATGGAGGATCCCAGAACACTTGGTGAAAGGCTCTTACAGGACAGTGGAGAGTAAAAAGAGGCTCATGTAGCTAGTAACCTGGGGAGGGGGACGACATCAGTGGAAAGACACTAGGAGACATTCCCCATGAGCGAAGGGACCCTGAGATCCCTGTGTGGCCTATGTGGTACTTATTGCCTCTTGGGGTGAGTGCAGTGCCCAGAGTGGGGCTGATCAGATAATGTGGGAACAGGTAGGGGTCTGCTTAGCTACTCTAGGGGGTGACATCAGGTGTGTGGCCCATTTTGTCTATGACCCCCAAATCCAGGTCCCAAGCAAGGATATAGGACACCAGTTCTCCCAGTGAGGAAGCCAACATGCAGTGTTTCTTCCAAGGGAAACTACTTAAGCTTCTCCATCCCTTAGGCTGATAGTCAGTGGGAAAGTCCTCTGGGCCTGGAGCTCTGAGGGCGGAGGAGGCCAGCCTTGGTGAATAAACAGCTCACTCCAAGAGCTGCTGGTGAGATTCTGTAGGGAGTCGGGTGCAGGCCCTGAGCCCAGAGTGTGGCCCAATCAGGTGGAGGCTGGATGAGAACTTAAGAGAGGAACTCAGGATCCAATGAGCAGATTTTCTGGAGACATACCCTGGTTATGGACCCAATAGCATCAGCACCCCAATGTCCCGGGTCATCCTCCATGTCCCTCAGGCACAGACCCAGGTGCCAATACTGAATGCTGACAGTGCCCAGGCCAAGCCATGTGAACAATGTCTACCAGTGGGGAGGAGCGGTGCTCAGCAGCCAGAGGAGGCTGCCAGAAGTGGGCAGAGAGGACTTGCCTTTCAGATGAGGGAAGATGCATGATGGAGGGCCAGAGGTGGGGCTGGGTTGGGGATTGGGTAAAGGACAGGCAGCAAGTCAATGGGGGCTGTGTGGGGAGTTAGGTGGAGGATGCATGGGCCCTGGGAGGGGTTCAGTAGGGAGTCAGCTGGGGAATAATGGAGAATAGGGAGGGAGCTGGGTGGGGAGGGTGGGGAATGGGTGTGATGTTGGGTGGGGAGTCAAGGGGCCTAAGTGTGTGTGGGGGGGTCAGAAAGCTGGTTAAGTCAAAGGTAATGATTATGGAAAATGACTTTTGGGTGACATCTTCACTGAGGGCCCTCCCTGCCCTTTATACTTACCCACTCTGGCTGTGTGGTAGTTACCCATTGAATAGCTTCAAAGAAGGAATTCTAATTTTGACTTATGGTTTCAGACTCTAGTCTACTGTTTCTTGGCCACGGAGAGGCAAGGCATCATGGCAGGATCACGTGATGATCAGAGCTACAGAAGGCAGAAAGAGCAGCAGGAAGAGGCCGGGTCCCCTTCAGAGTCACTCCCTCGAGAGTCGACTTCCTTTCTCCAGGGTCCTCCTCCCTTTCATCACAGCCCATTCACTTATCAAGGATGTCAGTGCCCTCCGCTTCTCCTCACCCCTGGGTGGATCCAAGCCTTCAGAACTTGAGGAGGACATTGCATAGCCCAAAAAATAACACTGGCTTAGTGGACTCTGAGGATGCCATTAGGCACCTAGACTTCCCTGGGCATTTCGGTGGCATCTGCCAGGAGTAGGGTACAGAAGTGTGCATCATGAAAGAGCCATGGGAGCTCAGAGCCCAGGTCTACTCAGGCACCCTACTTGGGTGCTCTGTTCCCTTTATCCTGAATGCCTTCCTCACAGTGTGAGCCCTTGTCCGGAGCCAGCATCCCCTGGCATTACATCAGTGTGCTCTGGCACGAGCAAGTGGCATACTGAGTTGCCACCTTCAGTGACTTGCAGAAGAAGCCCTTCTTTCTTGCCCATGAACCTTGAGCTGCTGCTCCGTGCTGAGCTAGCTGGATATGGTCCAGGCTGAGCAGTCATTGGCTCTGCTTCGTGTCTCCTTCCTCACAGGTGCAGTGGACCACTCAGGCATATCCTTTCTGCGGCAGGAGTTGGGAGCTTCCAGAATGACCAGAAGAAGCATCAGCACCCCCCCCCACCGCCACATGCTCTAAGGGTCTTCCCTTGATTGTTTCTACCCCCATCCCACTCACCAGGGCCAATGTCTCTGTGGTACCCACAGAGAGGGATAGTTGGGAAGATGTGATCTGAGGCTCCACTCTCCTTTACAATGCTTCCTGGGATCTCCAGACAGTGCGTCATTCCCTGGTCACTGCTTTCTGGGAGTTCTATGATTCCACTTGCCCTTGGAGTATGAACTCCCAGCAGGTGCTTCAGAGAAATCAAAGGAGGGAGGGAGCAAGGCAGGTGAGTGAGACTCAGAGAGAGGAAGAAGAAAGGGTTTTAGGAGAGCTTTGGGGTCCATCTCTGGGGACCTGCCCTGTGCCCCACTACAGAGCTACTGTGACCAGGATGGCTTTCGGGAGAGGGATGAGGATGCAGCTGGCCTTGCCAACCAGGTCTGGCTGGGGAAGCTTCTGGCTGCTGGGTGAGAATGTCTTACTTTTCTGACTCGCTCTTTCCTCTACTGGGAATCAGAAAATGCCAACTGTCCCTTTCTTTGCTTTGCTAGGGGGGTGGGTCATGGAAGGAGCACCGAGGCATGCATGCAAGGAGAGGATGCACTGTGTCCCAGGAGCACCTGTTGGGGAGAGATCCATCCCAGGTTCCAGGCACAAAAGGACTTACTGTTATGAAAAATAGGAGCCTGGATCTTAACACCTCCGAAGAACGCCTTTAAAGGAGTAATTGCTTTGCTGCAATTATTTTAGGAGGCTTAACTAACCACATGGGCGCTTTTGAAGAATACTTTAGGAGTTTAAAATTCCACCCACGGACCCCAAGGGTGGGGGCTCCCACAGGTGCCTGGGGCCACATCCAGGCTCTGAAGGGTGGACAGGGCTCTCTGTGCCCTGGAAGAATGCCAGGAGGGGGGCTTGTGCAAAGCAGCTTCCCAGCCCTGGGAGGCCCTGTTGCCACGGATACCGCCTCCTTGGATGTCTGCAGGCGAGCCAGGCACCTGGTGGGGGATCCATTGGGGTGCTGAGGAAGGGGAAGGCAGGGGAGGGGGGTGGAGAAGAAAATGGTCCTGCTCATTTCCTTCTTCATGAAGGGGGACAACCTGGCAGGAGTGATGACTTCAGAGAAAGCAGGTACAATGCGTGCCCTTAGCCACTGTCCTTGGAATCATCTCTCATGTCCGGGCCCCTTCTGGTTAGGGAAAGCTCTGGACTTCCAGAAAAACTCCAGACTCCCACAGAGGTGTGAGCAAAGTACCCACAGCAAGATATACACATAGCAGAAATAAACCTGGCAGGCCCTCAGAGTGCCTCACCCGACAGGATGTGGGCAGATGCTCTGGAGACACTAGGTAACAATTTATTTTTAAAGAATCATTCTGAAAACAATTAAACGCAATTTGTGAACATGGTAGGAAAAGATGAGTGATGAGCCAGATGAGTAACAGTTATTTTAAATAGTGTCAGGATGGTAATCCCTCAGCACAGGCTGGGATGCCTGGATTCGACTTCTTATTGTGAAAGGCGGTTGAGGGAAGATAATTGCCCTGGGCTGAGCTGAGGAAGACCAGAGGGAGGAAATTCTTCCCTTTCTTAGCAGGGGAAACCAAGGCCTGGTGAGCTGGGAGCATCTGCAGAAGCCATATAGAAGCGGACGATAAATCCCGCATGTCCTGATTCAGACAAGACTCTCCATGGCCACAGACTAGAGAGAGCTCAATGGTTATCCCCCACACAGGGGCGATAGAACATTCTGAACCTGCTCTGCCCAGGGTTGCAGCCCAGAATTTAGGTGATGAGCTGAGATGGCAGAGAATTGGGATCACTAGCATCTTTCCCACACCTACTTGCCTCTGAGGGTATATTCAAGGGCTGGCTTCCGACAAGACTGAGGTCAACCCCAGATCACCCCTAAACCTTTGCTTCCCCCTCCCCCAGATGGAAGCCCCCCCCCCTTCCATCTGGGCAGAGGGAGTTAGGGCCAGAGTTGAATGAAGTAAGCTCTTTGTCAGAACCTCATGTTGCATGCATCCCCACACGGAACTAGCTTCATCCTCATTCCTGTCTGATCGAAGCTGGGACCAGCTGAGTAACTTCCCGTGAGGGTCCAGACGGTGGTGAGGAGCAGAGTCAGCTCTCATGCTTGGCTTCCAAGTTCAAGGATCCACAGTTCTAACCATGATGCCATCCTGCCTCGATGGGAGGAAGTCAGCTTGACTCAGACCTTTGCCCCGATTCCCAGGCCTGGAATACTTCCTTCGGGTGCACAGAGATGAATGACCCAGACTCAGGGTCCTCCCTCGCTGTCCACGCAGTTGAGAATCAGGGCTACTTCTCCTCCATATGTGGTGGGCCCAGGATGGCCCCTGCCAGAGGCCTGCTCCTTAAGGATCCCCAGGAACAAAAAAAAAAAAAAAAAAAAAAAAAAAAAAACCCTTTTCTTTAGCAACTTGGTTCCATAAGATTGAGAGGAGGTATGATAGGTTCAAGGCCTGCTTTTCATGGGCTGGAATACTTGGGCTTCTTTCAGGAGCTTGGAGCCAGGTCCATTGACACTATCTCCCCATGCTTGTGCCAAGTGGGCGACATCCTCTATAATGTGGGCCAGGACTCTCACCCTTGTCTCCTTCTCCAAGGAATAGGTCACGCCCACCTATCAAGGACCCCCAGCTGTGACTCTTCAGGTGACAGACCTAGGCACAGGCCAGTGGCAGAGCTGGTGGGAAGCAGAGTGCTGTGGAAGAGCTGGGGGCATCAGGCAGCTTCCATGGCCATCCTACTTTGTGCCCAAGAGGAGTGGGCATAACTGCCCCTTTTCAGCCCAACCCCCTACCTCCCTGCCAACTGAGCAGGAAGGTAGAAGACACCTCTCTCCTGGTGTCTCAGCCTGTGGCAAAGGCCACGGATGTTGTGGCTGTACGTGTAGTGTGGCTCTGCCTGCTTTGAAGCACCCAGGGAGGGGATTGGTGAATATCAGTGTCACACACTTGCCTTTCAATGCCAGGGCTGCTGACTGAGAGGCTCTGTGGGGAGCTGTCCCCACCAACCAGAAAGCTAGCTGATGGACACACTGGGAAGCCCCAGCTAGTCAGCAAGTGGGTACCTGTTTGGAGGGAATGACCACTTTTTTTAATATAGATATGATTTAGTCTGCCTGATGTTTCCATAGAGCACAGAGGCTTCTTGGTCTTCTCACTTCCAGATCAGCATCAGCTAAAGGCATAATGTTCAGAATAGCCCACCCGGGAGTCCCAGGCTGTGAGACCCCACACTCACCGTTTCCTTAAATTTGCTCAAGGTGGGCAACAGGCAAGTGATTTTTATTTCCCTTGATTTTTCTGGTGTTTCCGGGAATTTCTCCAGTGAGGATGATTTATTTTGTAATAGGAAAGAAAGGCCAGATAAACATATCTGCTGTTGCAGTCAGCTTTCTAGTTGCTGCACAGAAAGAACCCAAGCAAAAGCGCCTTGTGGAGGAATGGGTTTATTAGGCTTATGGACTCGAGGGGGAGACTCCATCCTGGCAGGGAAAACGATGGCATGAGCAGAGGGGTGGACATCATCTCTGCCACAGCACTGCAAACAGCGGCAGGAAGGTGTGCCAAATACTGGCAAGGGGAAGCTGGCTTATAACCCCCATAAGCCCGCCCCCAACAACACAGCTTCATCGAGGTTGTAAAACCCAAACTGCCATCAGCTGAGGATTGATCTATCAGTACACATTCAATTGTTTGTGGGGGACACCTGGATCAAACCATGACATCTGCCCACAGGGGTTGGTGATCAGGAGCCTCCAAGTTCCAGCACAGCCAGGTGGCAGGTCCACTTAGGGGACTAGGCCTCACTCAGATCCATGGTCAGTCATGTCATCCCTTCCCACTGTGGGGCCGGGGCTGCCAGCAAATCTGGGGGAAGCCAGCCTGTCCTGCCTCCCCAGCGAGTCCCACACTGTGTGGGCAGACTACACCATTCCAGCTCTTGCTTCCACCAAGCCTGAGCTGAGTCAAGGAACTTCCTTGGCATTCTATTTCCGATGCCACCGAGCCTCCAGGGCTCAGCCCTGCCTCCCACCCTAGCTCCTCCTGGGTTCTGTGCCTGCCTGGTCCTGCCTGGAGTCTGTGGGGTGAAATTGTCCTCCTCATGTCTCCGAGGAAAACTATGAAGCTCAGGAAATCCTGGAATGGCCAAGCCCTGTGGCCAGAGTCATTCTTCTGAAACAGCTTCTCTTCCTTCTGTGGCTCTGCCCAGCTTGGCATAGGGTGTCACCTGAGATCCCTAATCCTGGGCAAAGGTGAGGTCTCAGAAAGAACAGAGGGAAGTTGGGCAACGTGGCACATGACTTTAATCCCATCACTGGGGAGGCAGAGGTAGGAGGATTGCTGGGAGTTTGAGGCCACCCTGAGACTTCAGAGTGATTTCTAGGTCAGTCTGAGCTAGAGTGAGACCCTACCTCAAAAAAAATAAAAAAGAAAGAAAGAAAGAAAGACAAGATCAGAAGTTTCTTTCTGACACCCTCAAAAGAATGATAATAGATAACCTCCTCTAACCTCCCAGGGACCTCCACCTTGGGAGGCCTCACTACAGCTCACCTGGTCAAAGACTGAATGCAAATGTACCCCTATTATATCGACTTTCTCCTCTGGCTCTGTATTGATGTCCCCACCTCCTGGCGCTTACAATGATGGTCTGTCACCCAGGTCTCTCTCCAAGAGGGAAGCAGGAGTAGCTGTGAGAGCTTTGGCAAGGCAGGGACCTATACATTACCCTCCATGGTCCAGAGCACACTCACCTCATCAGCCTGGTCATGGCTCCAATATGTGTAACTTGAATATGTGGGTCAAGAAAACAAAGGCAGCAGGAAAAGCTTTCTGGATGTTCAATGACCCAAAAATTAATTCAAAATCAAATACATAGTGAATCTGAGGTGTTTCTGGTAAGTGCTTGCCTGTGTTGCGTCACGTGACTTCACTGCAGCCTTGCTTCTATTTTATTTTTATTATTATTAATTTTTTTGAGATAGGGGTTCGCTCTAGCCCAGGCTGACCTGAAATTCACTATGTAGTCTCAGGCTGGTCTCGAACTCAGAGTAACCTTTCTACTTTGGCCTCCCAAGTGCTGGGATCAAAGGTGTGCACCACCAGGCCCGGCTGTATTTTTTTTAAAAAAATTTTATTTATTTGCAAGCAGAGAGAGAGAGACAGAGAAGAGAGATAGAGAAAGGGGAGAGAGAGAGAGAGAGAGAGAGAGAGAGAGAGAGAGAGAGAGATTGAGAATAAGCATGCTAGGGCCTCCAGTCACAGCTGCAAATAGACTCCAGATGCATGCACCACTTTGTGCGTCTGACTTTACATGGGCACTGGTGAATCAAACCTGGGTCATTAGGCTTTGCAGGCAAGCACCTTAACCGCTGAGCCATCTCTCCAGCCCCCAGTGCTCATACTTCACAATGCAATGCTATCTTACCATGTCAATGAGTGCTGCCTGAAGCCGCTTGACTCCTCTTCGAGATTACTGTATGGTATGAATTGCAGTGATTTTACTGTACATACAAAGTTCTTTGTTCTTATAAAAACAGAATGGTTTACTTATAGACAACAAAGTATTTTTCCTACTCGCTTTCTTCAGCATGTAAGTATCACGTTAGTGTATTTTTGGATTGTGTTATGTTAGGATGTTTGATTTTTCAAATTTTTTGGTTTGAGTTATTGACTTGAATCTCAGAAAAATTAAATGAATTTTGTCTTGGGAATAAGACAAAATTTCCAGAAACTTTTGAAATGGCCCTAAACTTACTTTTGCCATATATTTATGTGAAGTGACATTCTTAGCACTAACTATTGTAAAATCAAAATCAATCAATTCTGAAAAACTTTGAAGGGGGCTGGAGAGATGGTTCAGTGGTTTAAGTGGTTTACACACAATGGCTCATGCATTTGGAGTTCATTTGCAGTAGCAGAAGGCTCTGGTGCTAATTCTCTCTTTCTCACTCTGCTTGTAAATAAATAATAATAATAAAAACTTTGAAGGCACTCTGTGTCCTACAGTATCAACTATACAGCCAAGATTTAATTATTGATGTAAAAATAAGCACATCTATCTCACTCATGCAAATTTGTTTTTATCTTTATTAAATGGTAAAATCACAAAGAATTATTTTAAAATAAATTTCCTTATGACTTACAATTAGCCAACCTTTGATTTATATACTTATTTTATTTTTTGTGTATTTTTTTTGAAGTAAGGCCTCGCTGGATGTAGCCCAGGTTGACCTGGAATTCACTATATAGTCTCAGGGTGACCTCGAACTCACGATGATCCTTCTACCTCTGAATCCCAAGTGCTGGCATCAAAGGTATGTGCCACCCCTCCCCCCAAGCTATATACCTATTTTCTATATCTATATACCCAGGGATGTGCAAGTATTTCTCAAGTGAAAGGGATGGTGGGTGGAGAAGTTTAAGAAGCAAGCTTGGGCTGGAGAGATGGCTCAGCGGTTAAGGCACTTGCCTCCAGTGCCTAAGGAACCAGGATCAATTCCCCAGGACCCACATAAGCCAGACCCACAAGGTGGTGGCCCTGGTGCGCGCTCTCTCTCTCTCTCTGTATCTCTCTGCTTGAAAATGAATAAATAAAATATTTTAAAATAAAATAATATAAAAATAAAAATAAAAGAAGCAAGCTTACCACTGCACACGTTCCTCCAACCCTTTGCGTGGATGTGCTCAAGGTCAGCAGCATTGCTTGACATCATTCTGTGTCTGGATCACCAGACAAATCATGGGCTCTGATACCTCCTGGGACCAAAGGACCATCCATGGAGCCCTGGCTCTGTGAAGCCTGTCTTCCCACTTCAGTTCCAGAGAAAGCTCCGTATTTATTTGCCAATCCCTCGCCTACATTTCAGTAGCTATTTACCTTAACGAAAGCCTTGGTTTTGATGAAGTTGCTCTCAAAGGAGAATAAAATGATATTCCATTAAAGTCACTGAAAAATTGATCATCCAGTTTCGGTGCGATCTCAGGGGTGGAAATGCTAACCACCATTTCCATTGAGTTTTCTTCCCTGCATGGCTCCAGCCTTCTGGTCACTCTCAGGCTAACAGCTGCCGCAGGATGGCATGTGACAGGTGACTGATGAATATTTGAAGCCTTTGGATTCTTGCACGTGTGCCCGCACAGTCTTTCACTTCTAACGGGTGCTTCTGGCGACCGTCCTTTTGGCAAAGCAAAAAGCTGCTGTTGGTGGTGTGAAAGCACAGTTGTCACCTGGCCTGGTCCCCAAGCAGGTGTGGAGTGTGAGCTGAGGAGCCTAGGGCCCACCACTGCCAGGACACCCCTGTCTCCTGCTCTAGGATGATGGTTCTCTGAGGTCAGATGCTGGCCCTACCCCATGTTATTGTGGTTTTCTGAAAAGACCAGAAAGCACCCAGACCTTCCTCACACTAAGATATCAATGGGGGATGCGGTCACCCCGAGTTGAAACTGCCCCACCAAGGAGAATTGAAAACTAAGTACTCTCAGGCACGAGGCTCGACCCTGGCTGACCAGTTCTAGGGGGTCCATATCCATTTATTTGATTGATTGATTTATGCATTTATGTATTTGCAAGGAGGGAGAAATAAGAATGAATGAATAGGTTCATCAGGGCCTCCAGCCACTGCAAATGAACTGCAGACACATGCGCCACTTTGTGCATCTGGCTTTACGTGGGTTCTGGGGAATTAAACCCAGGCAGTCAGGTTTTGCAAGCAGGCACTTCTAACCACTGAGCCATCTCTCCAGCCCTCACCTTGCTCTTAATCAAGGTCTTGGTCTATAGAAAACACAGCGCTCCTTCAGGCCAAGTAGATTTTGACCCTAATAGTCTTGGCTCCAGGGTGCCCAGTTCAGAGACCACTTTCCTTCTGGAGTCTGGGATTTTCCATTCCAGAACATGATGGAAGATCTGTTCTCTGGGATTCTAGGTGGAATCCCACTGATTCTTACTCCAGGGACACTGCTGGGAGGTGGGCCACTCAGGGTGGGCAGCAGAGTTGGCATCCGTGTCTCATGTCATCAAATAAAGCAAAGCCATGAGCATCTACCCTGAGCAGCCACGAGGCTGTGTCCTGGCTTCCATCCCGCCAAGCTGCTGTGGGGAGCATCTGCATGAATTCACCGCTCGCCCCGCCAAGCTCCGAGCCTGTGCAGTCATCCTCAGCCCCAGGCTGTTTGTGCCACACACAGTGGTGTGTCTCCAGGCGGAGAAGAGCAGCTGTCGTTTCCAAGGAAACGTCGCCAGCCAGTCTCCAAAAGCCAGTCATGGATGAGCACAGCTCATCGTCTCCAGATCTCAAGGAAGACAGACATATTTCCATTCTGGTGGCAGCGAGGCACCACACAGGAAGCAGAAAGAGGCACAATTCTTGCAGCCCATAGCGACAGATAGGAACACTTATCCAAGGAGGGAACAGCTGAGGTGCAGGGACAGAGTGACTCCCCAGGCTGGCCAGTGGCAGGTAACTTTGGGGACAGGCCACACCTGACTGAGCGTACATGGGAGCTCAGATCCCATGGAACCCACATCCTTTTCAAAGAGCTTGATTGTGGTTTCAGCTTGTTCCCTGGCTCATCTGCGGACTGAGAGGAATGTCTGTCTTCTTTGTTTGAAGGCCATACGGCTGGGGTGCCCTCTCCACTCTTCTTCTCTGTAATCATGAGCCCAGCTATGTGTCAGCAAATAGCTTTTGGAGGCAGCAGAGCTGAGTTTGGAGTGGGGTACAGGAGGTATCCTAAGCTGTCCTGTATCAGTGGGGCACTGATGTTTAGCTTCTGAACTTCTGGAGCCCAGCGATTTGCCTGTGGGGTTGGTTTGATTATAAGACCTATCTGGCTGGGCGTGGTGGTGCATGCCTTGAATCCCAGCACTCGGGAGGCAGAGGTAGGAGGATCACCGTGAGTTCAAGGCCACCCTGAGACTACATAGTGAATTCCAGGTCAGCCTGGGCCAGAGCGAGACCCTACCTCGAAAAGCCAAAAATAAAATAAAATAAAATAAAAAAGACCTCTCTATATCTCAAATCTTGGTTTGAAACCAGCACTTAATGGCTGGAGACAAGCCTGGCCTCAAGCAATAGCTCTATGAATATATTTCATTCACAATCGACACCCACCATCTATATATGGAGGGTCGAAGTGTGAGGCTCACAGGAGATATACCCAGTTACAGCAGATAGCACGTGCTCCAAAGGGGAATCCTGGGAGAGATGTCTATTTACCCGGGAGGACCTCTGTCTCCCTGGGGAGCATCTTCAACAGGCCCACTGGGCAGAGACAATGGGTAAGCGCTGCACCGGTGGGGTGGCAATCGGAACAGTCTGGAATGGAGCTGGTGGGAGGAAGGCTGCCCAGCTGCCACTGTCCTTGGAAGGAGGCAGCCATGGACCCACGAGGCCTGAAACTCTGGGAGCGTGGGGCTCCAGGCGCACCCTCAAGTATGATTGGTGTCATGGTTTGATCCAGGTGTCCCCCACAAACAAATGATGTGTTCTGATAGATCGATCCTCAGCTGATGGCAATTTGGGAATTAGAACCTCACTAGAGCTGTGTTGTTGGGGTGGTCTTTTGGGGGTTATAAGCCAGCTCCCCCTTGCCAGAGTTTGGCACACCTTCCTGCCGCTGTTTGCAGTGCTGTGGCAGAGGTGATGTCCACCCCTCTGCTCATGCCATCGTTTTCCCTGCCAGGATGGAGTCTCCCCTCAAGTCTGTAAGCCAAATAAACCCATTCCTCTACAAGCCGCTTTTGTTTGGGTTCTTTCTGCACAGCAACTAGAAAGCTGACTGCAACAATCGGGAAGGACTCAGTGCAAGAAGGGGGAAAAGCTCAGAAGTTGCTGCCCCAGACTGAACTGGACTTGTGCTAAGGCCAGGGGAGGAGGCTGAGTTGGGGCCACCTGCTGCCACCCCTGGGAGCCATGATATAGATAGTGTGTGGACAGGTGACCTGCAGACTCCAAACAGAGCATCTGTTCAGGAAGGCTGAGTCCTGTGAGAAGAAGGCCGCTCTGCCCACCACAGACTCCTCAGCACCCCATACTTGGCCAAAGAAAACAGGTGGCTGCATTTTTAAAGATGTTTTTCTAAAAGCTTCAAACATATCTTTCTTTTTTTTATGAGGAATTTGGCATTTGAGCATGGGTGCCTCTGGAGGAGCCTCTCAGTAATGAAACATGCCAGGAGCTACAGCCTCACAGGGGGTGGGCATTTAGATAGAAAGAGACCCAAACCCACCATCCATCCCCAGGCTCTTGGAGATGGCCAAGTGACCCCCTAACCTACTCTGTCACTGGTGGCCAGTGACTTTAAAGCCAAAATCTGGGCAGCAAAGTTGGCTCCATAGAGCTGGCAGAATCTTTCAAGATGCCTCTGATGTCTTCCCCCAAGGCATTGATGAAACCCTGCTCATTCCAGGCTTTATAGAGAACAGGTTGGCGGCAGGGATGGGGGAAGGATTGGGTCTGGGTCCTAAGTCTTGTCTATCTGGGTTCTAATGCTGGCTCAGCACTGAGCTGGTTGCCAAGCCTGTGAGGTAAGCTGATGGAGCTCGCTAGAGTTAGTCCCCACACAGAGCAGGGGACCCATTCCTGACCAATCCAGAGATCTGATCTCTGTGTTGGAAGCACTGGTTGGTCCACATGTCAACCAGCCCTATGTGGGGAGCTCTGCTGGGTGCTGAAGGCCACCAGGGCCTAAGCTCTGAGTGATCCTAGACCCATGGGTCCTTACATGTGAGGGAAGAGGGAATCTGAGAAAAAGGGGAGTCCCAGAAGACACATGTGCCAGGGCCTCCAGATATAGATATAGCCTAACTCTGGGGGGGTGCAGTCAGGGCCTGGGGAACCTGGATGGGCCAGACCCAACTAGCTTCTGTGCTCAGACCACATGACCTCTTGGTCTAGATCCCGGATGATGGGGAAGGGAGGACGAGTTCAAAAGTTATCATGCTTGTCCTGCTCAATAGTTTAGGGGAGAATAGAGAATCCAGCCTTATGAATCCAGAAACTTGTCCCATAGAGGTTCTGATGGTAAGGACAGGGACAGGTTGAACACAGTTAAATCATGTGCCTATTCTGAGGCCATGGCCATGACTTTGGGGCCAGCTAAACCCCAGGCAGGGAAAGTGTGGTAGTTTGAATAATGTCCCCCAATAGAATGTATTGTAATTGTGTTTATTAAAATTGTTAATTGTCTCCAGGCTTCTGGCTGGAGGAAGTGTCACTTTGGCCTAGCCTCCTGGGGACTGGCCCTTTCTAAATTGGATGCAAAATACTAGGGATAGATATGCAAAAGAAGAGCCGGAACCTGGTCTGGCAGTTCTGCATTTTGTGAATTACAGTGTGACAGTGTTCTTCCTTGCTTGCTTCTGGAGGTGCTGTCTCTGTCTCTGCTTGCTTCTGTGAAAGGGGGCCAACCTTTTTCCTTAACTTCCCCTGGATGTTAGTTTCAATAAATACTTTCCTCCCCCAAATTGTGCCTGGTTTGGAGATTCATCCCAGCAACGTGTGGCTGACTATGACAGAAAGCAAGATCTCTGACAAGAAAACTAGAAAGGCTACAGCACAAAGCCTAAAAAAATGGTGTCACAACAACAGGATCACAGGACAGCCCCACCTCAGAGGCTCAGCAGTCACCATGGGTTTGGGGACCCACATGTGCGATTTCCCCATATTCTTTATTATAAGTATGAGAACTCCACATGCATGAAGCAGAGTGAGACATGGGAAGTTCACTCCACCGGGTGCTCGGGAATCCCACAATCATCAGGGTGGGGTGGGAGGGCAAGGAGTGTCTCAGACGTTCAGAGCACCGCTTTGCCAGCCACCACGTGGGTACCTGGAGGACACAGGAGTCTTGAGTCAGGACTGGCAACTGGGAAGTGAGAGCCCTAGAAAATACTCACCTGTGGGCTTAGGAGGAGCTCCAGGCAACACAGTGGATGTGGCCTGAGGTGAACTGTGTTTGGTCCTCCTGAGAGTCCTGGTAACCTGCCACAGCTGAGTCCAAGCCTGGCCCTGGGTCCATCAGGCATGAAGCAAAAGGGACAGATGGCCAGGGCACAAGCCTTATGGAGCCAGTGTTCAGTGGAAGAGACAGATGAGGGAAACAGACAGACGGACAAACCTGTGAGCTTCTGCACACCTGGTTCCATGTCCCACCGTCACTTCAAGACAGACATGGAGTCCCCACCTCTCCCCGGGCTCTGGGTGGGTTCTGTGTATGTCTGCACTGTTAAGCATTATGAAGACCTATTAAAATCACTCAGCATTGATAATAAGTTCTTGAAGTGTATTACAAGCACTCCTTCTGTTGTTCATTTTCCCGTAAAGAGCAAATGTTGGGAAAGGGGGTAATTTGTCTCCTTAATTAGCAGCTATTGAACTCTCCCTTGCTGCCCTGGCTGCCTTGAGCAATAGGACAGTCATCAGTCTACAGCTGGCAGGACCACCCTGACGTCAGCCCAGCGTCTTAAAGACTCCACAGCTCCTGAAGGTACAGCCAGGGCTCTTTGAAACAGTTCGAACCATACATATACTTCATCCAAGTCTGGTGAACCATTCCCGCCTTGTAGGAAAGGGAGCACTTCCCTGGTGGAGGGAGCACTGTAATTGTTGTAAGAGGTAAGACGATGATTGGCTCTGATCGGTCCAAAACGCATGGCTGTTAATTGGCCCAAACACTCCTTCTTGGCTACTCAGGGTCATTCAGTGAATTGTCACATTTGACATGATCAAGGTTTCTTTCATGGGCTTTTTAGGTCTCCTTTAGTAGTGTGAGTTGAGTTCGAGCTTTAAAAAATAACGGGCAGAGGATTGGGAAGATAGCTCAGTGGGTGACGTGCTTGCTATGCAAACATGCAAGAAATGGTTTTGATCCCCAGAACCCACATTTTTCAAAAGCTGGGTGTTACAGCGAAGCTTATAAATCAGCACTGGGAAGGTAGAGACAGGTGGATCCCTAGGCCTTGCTGACTAGTTAGTTTAACCTACTTGGTGAGTTGTAGGTCAGCAAGATCTTGTCTCAAAAATGATGGATGGAGCCCAAGGAATGATGCCCAAGGGGTCCTCTGGCCAACACACACACACACACACACACACACACACACACACACACACACACACTAAAATAAAAGCCCCCCTCTACCAAATATGCTAGTTTAGCTAAACAGATAAGAATCCAAAGGACTAAACCAGGCGTGGTGGCACATGCCTTTAATCCCAGCACTTGGGAGGCAGAGATTAGGAGGATCGCCTTGAGTTCAAGGCCACCCTGAGACTACAGAATGAATTCCAGATCAGCCTGGACTAGAGCGAGACCCTACCTCGAAAAACAAAACAAACAAAACAACAACAACAACAAAAAGAATCCAAAGGACTATGGATCCCATTGGTAACACTGGATACCAGGAAGAATGTTGTCATGGTTTGATACAGGTGTCCCCCACAAACAATTGAATGTGTTCTGATAGATCGATCCTCAGCTGATGGCAGTTTGGGTTTTACAACCTCGATGAAGCTGTGTTGTTGGAGGTGGGCTTATGGGGGTTATAAGCCAGCTTCCCCTTGCCAGTGTTTGGCACACCTTCCTGCCGCTGTTTGCAGTGCTGTGGCAGAGGTGATGTCCAGCCCT
>PVHP010012412.1:0-42995 GCA_004024765.1 Zapus hudsonius
AAAGCTGTAGCTGAAGCTTTGATTTTTATTCAGAAATTATTTTAATCCAGAACACAGTCATGTTGAATAACTCCTATTCTCCAGGGAGACTCCAGATAAAACTAAATATTTAAATGTAGCATGAATAAATGCCTATGATTGGTCTCAAATTCAGATCCAAGCCTGATTTCTTATATACATAGGCACCATTTGCAAGGTGATTTCTGAGGAGCAGTAGGTATCAGTAATTCTATCAGGAACTACCACACTCACTGTCACTTGACTGAATTTTAACCTGGGTAGTGGTTCTTTTTCATTTTCTTTTTCCCTTATTTTGTATTGAGCTTATATGTCCCTCTCTACAAAAAAAATTAAAAATCAACATTTGGGAATCATAACTTGAAAAATGATTATGAAAGCCATAACAAAAATGTTTAGTTAAAATGAGCGGAGCAAGAGTGTCTCCTAAGGGCGAAATGGTAGTGGGTAACAAATTCAAACTTATATGGTCAGTGCTTACTGATTTACACGACAGTTGAAATGCTCACCAGTAACGTCCTAATCATACCATATTCAGTGAGCTAATAATGTCCCAATTTCTGATGACTTATTTTTCCAACCATTTAGCTATTATATTAACAAATGCTTATTAAGTATTGTGATGGTTAGGTTTTGTTATCAACTTGATCTTTTTAATTATATTGGGTGGGTCTCCGAGGATGTTTATAGGAAGGCAGCCTCTCAGCAAGGGGCAGGATGTAAAGAAGCTCAAAGAAGCTGGAAGTAAACATCCTTTCCTGTGTGGGCAGTGCAGGAAGGAAATTCCAGAGACTCAGGAAGTCATTAAGTCTGGGAAAGAGTTGCAAGACCCCACCCTAAGGCTGTATAAAGGGGAAGGAGATTTTGCTCCTTCTTCCCTTCTTGTTTTGCTGTTTGTTGGTGTTGGTGATGTTCTCTCTCTCTCTCTCCTCTCTTTCTCTCTCCTCTCTCCTTCCCCCCTCTCTCTCTCTACTTGGACCTGTGAAAGGGGGGTCAGCCTCTTTAGCTATTATGGAACTTTTCCTGGATCTTTAGTTTCAATAAATCATTTTCTCCCATAAGCTGTGCCTGGTTTGGCAATTCATCCCTGTGGCATGTGGCTGACTGTGACCAGTATCTAAACGATCACTTGATAGTATATTAGCAGGACCAGCAAATTCTCAGGAAATTTCAGTGTTTTAAGTTCTGTGATCTAAATTTGGCCCCATCACTATTTTCTACAATGAGATTTTTATTGTAGATCTCTAAAATCAATAAGGCAGTTTTGTTTACAAATTATAGGTAAGATAATTTTTAAGTAAAATATTTTTACCTCTAAAAATATGTCTTTGCTTTGACTGAACAAATTTGACTGAACAAAATTCTTTATACCTGGGCATCTGTTCCTCTTGTTAAGAAAGTACAGCCCGCGTTCTTTACAAGGTTACTCTCAAAAACAAACATTTAATTACTAAAGGCAAAGAACAGTCTCATATCTCATCATATCAAGTTAAACAAAAAGTATTAGGATAGCCAGAATAGGATCTTACTTGTCAATATAGAGACATCCAGGAGAAAGTTCCAGAGAACAGGCCTCCCAAACACAGGGTGGTAGAAATGGTGGAAGCATTCACAGGAGAAGACAGGATGCAAGGATGCAGGTTTTCTTATCCAAGGAATCCATCAAGAAGAAACAGGTGATGGTCAAGCAATGATTTACTTTTCAGTAAGCATAGGCTCTTACAATTCAGGAAATACCTCGAAGTCCAGGTTTGCTCATCCAGTCAACAGACCTTGTAGAGATACTAACATGAAAAATTCTTATGATGTCAATTGACAGTTTTGAAACATAATTTTAACCTTCCCCCCAAGATATGACAGTAATGAGCATTCTTCTTGTTTCTTTCTAACACCTTTCCTCTTGTACATCTTTATATGAAGGGGATACTTGGACAAGAGAGGAGCCTGAATGAATGGAGTTAAAGACTTCTACAATTTTCAAAACTGAAGTGGCCCTGTGTTGATCTCTTTTCTGCTACTCAAATCTCCAAGGAAGGAAGGCTTTGATCGCTCTGAAGCACATAGTAAGCCATACTTTCTTGCGGCACACATAGAATCCCTTCTGACTGTGCCCCTTTGGTTGTTTCTCTCTGGAATCCTTCACACTTTAGTGATTATATATTTGTGATGAGGCCCTGTGGCACCTTTAAGCAAGTATAAAGGAGGCCATCTCTGTATGTGTGCTTTCTAGGGAAAAAATGTCTCAAGAAGTAGCTCTGAAGAAAGGGAGAAGTTCCCTTTTCAAGGAAAGTATAGTCAAACTCCTACTTTAACAAAAGTAGGGCTGATTTTGTGTCTTACTTTCATTTGGCATTGTGCCTCTGTTTCTCCAATTTCTAAATAACACAGGGGACTTAGGATAAGTACGTTCCTACCAAGGGATAGTATATAAATGTGCTCATAAAGTTCAAAAGTAGGAATCTATTCTCTTCAAGACTTGGCTGGAGTGGGAGGGACATGAGTTCTGCATATCTTAAGGACCTGAAAGCTGTGGCCTTGGCAAAAGAAACAATTTGTGATCCTCACTCTTGGAAAAGAGCAGAATTAGCCACAGATGAGATATTTTGGACGAGAACCAGTTTGGGGGAATCATCCATGTCTTAGGGCTCCATTTATCTTTCCTGTAGCTATTCAGAGGTCAGAGCAAGATGAGTAATAGGAAAAGTCATGATCTATCTGACAAACAGGGATTCACTACAATACATGTCCAAATTAATCTAAATCAAAACCCTCCTAATCCAGTGAGGTATTCTCATGTGCTCAATCTCAGTGAAGTATATTTTTAAGTGGATATTACCTAGGCTATAAAATATTCCTTTGTGGAATGGAGTTATGATGTCACACATCTCGAGGTTAACCAGGAAATATAAATGGACAGATACTGCTGACTGTGAGGAGTGTTGGGTAAAAGTAAAGAAAATGCTCCATGGATAGAGAGATGGATCATCAGTTAAGAGTACTTCCTGTGCAAACATGAGGGCCTGTGGAGGCCAGAGAGACTGCTTGAGTTCTAATCCCAGAACCCATATAAATAGCTGGGCACTTCTGCACATGTTTGTGTTCTCTGTCTCATGGGGGAACAAGGATTCAAGCATTGCTGAAGCTGGAAAAAATAAACACACAAAAAAATCAGCAAGCTCCCAAATCAGTTAAGAGGCTAAGGCTCAAGTAAAAACAGGCAGAAGAGCAATGGAGCTGTACACCTGTTGCTGAGCTCTGCCACTGCAATTGAGTGCATGGCACTGCAGGTAAGTGCATGGGGACCTCATGAAATATACATGAGTCTCTCTCTCTCTCTCTCTCTCTCTCTCTCTCTCTCTCTCTCTCTCTCACATACACACACACACACACACACAAACACACACACACAACCACCACACTACATGCCCATATGCTGCACAGTACATACACACACATGCCACCAACACATATAAGACAAAGGAGGAAAAAGAGGAAAAGGAAACGTTAGCTCTCATATAAACGAGACTGCTCAACAAGTAACAGTCTTCTTCAGAACCTGGAAGAATTTGAGGCTACTGTATTAGTCTGCTATGGATGCTGTGATGGTAAAGCTTTGTTGTCAACTTGACCTTTTTAGTAATCTTGGGTGGGTCTCTGAGGTTGTTTATAAGAAGGCAGCCAGCTCTTTCAGTAAGGAAGCTCAGGAAAGCTAGAAATAGACATCCCTCCCTGGGAGGGCAGTGCAAGAAGGAAATTCCAGAGACTCAGGAAGTCAAGGAGTTTGGGAAAAGGTTGCAAGGTCCCCACACAAAGGCTATATAAAGAGGGAAGGAATTCCCTGCCTGTTTTGTTGTTGTGTGTGTGGTGTTGGTGATGGGTTTCTCTCTCTGCTTGAACTGTGAAATGCGACCAGCTTCTTTAGCTATTATGGAACTTCCCCCCTTGATCTGTAACTTCAATAAATCCTTTCCTCCCATAACTGTGCCTGGTTTGAAGATTCATGCCAGTGACGTATGCCTGACTACAACATAATGCCATATCCAAACACTGCAGAATCAGATGCTAAAACTAAACTTCATTTTCATAGAGCTCTGGAGGCTAGATATCCAAGATTAGGTAACTTCAGAGATGAATTTAACAAAGTCTTTCTTCCTGCTTATATACAGCCATATTTTCACTATGTCCTGACATGGGTCTTTGTGTATGTGTGGGTGTGTGTGTGTGTGATGGTTAGGTTTTGTTGTCAGCTTGATCTTTTTAATTATCTTGGGTAGGTCTCTGAAGATGTTTGCAGAAAGACCGGTTGCCATGTCTCTTCCTCTTTAAGGAAAGCAGCCCTACTGGATTAGGAGCCACATGCCTGACTTTATGTGAGATTAATCACTCCCCAAAAATCTTATCTCCAAATACAGTCACACTGAGATCTATGACCTCGATATATGAATAAAGAGGCACATTTCAGTTCAGAACACTGTCCCTTGGATGCAGACTTTCATGTCCTTCTCATACAAAAAAATTATGTTCACTCCATCCCAGTAATCCCAAAAGTAATAACTAATTCAACAATCAATTTCAAATCCCAAGACTCATCTAAAAATGGGTGAAAAGTAAGGTATGATTCATCCTGAGGCAAAATCCCATTCTAGCCATAAACTTGTAAAGCCAGACAAGGTATGTTCTTCCAAAATACAGATTAGATAAGCATTCTCACTCTGAGAGGAACAAATTAGAAAGGAGAAAGGAATAACAGGTTCTAAGCAACAACAAGACACAAAGGGAAATCTTATTAAATCTCAAGACTCAAGAAAAATTCTTTTTATTTTTGTGGCCTTCAGGTACTGTGATGAGACAGCTTTACTCTCAGGGCCATGGACTATTGTCCTGGTCTGCACCTCCAGGCCTGGCCTGGCCGCTGGGGCATGGTGCAGGGACGTTCTGATAGGCTGAACCCAAGAAGAGGGCCAGACCTTATTAAACTGAGGGGAAGTAGTGACAATGTCAGGTGTGCTCAAGTCATTCCTCTTGTTGAATAATAAAGCATGTGTGGAGTCCACAAGTTTGTTCTTTTCTCCAACAGAAACAGCATGCCAGAAGTCTGAAAACCTTCCTTTACTCCATTGGTTTTCACTTTCCTTTGTCCAAGATGTCAGTGCCTAAGCTGACCTAATTCCACCATCACACCTGGCTCCCCTGAGGTGGACAGTTTACTCCACCAGCAGTCTCTTGGAGTGAATAGCCTTTCACACTCTTCACTCCTGAGCACATTTTCTGTGCTTTGCAATAGGGACACACTTTAAGTATTTTTTTAAAATCAAATTCTGGTTCCATTTTGCTTAATAATTTATTTCAATTTATCTCTCTCCTTTCCCTTTTTATGATGCACAACAAGATGTGTGAACAATGTATTAATATCTCAAGATTATAGATTTACCTTCCACAAAACACTAGTACATACTTGGTCCCACTTCCTTTATAAAATATTCTTCCCTCTAATTTCTAATAGATTTTTCATTTGCATCTGAAACCTCACCAAAATCACCTTTACTGTTCATTCATGTCAACTAACAGTTCTTTCAAGGCCCCTTGAGCTTCTTATAGCATTTACCTGAAATAATGAAGCTAATGTATAATGTCTCTTTCAGCCTTTACAGATTACATTTCTAAAAGTCACACATGTTTGGCTATTTGTTACAGTAAGGACCCAGCTTCACAGTAACAACATCTCTGTGTTTATGGTACTACCATAACAAAATATCACAGACCAGGTGGATTAGACAACCCCAGTTTATTTTCATACAATTATTGAGGCAGCAAACATAGGAAATCAGTCCAAATACTGCTTGCTTGGGCACTACACACACCTGTTTCCTAAACAATGCATCTAGCAACTTGTTGGGAACCTGAGTACCACCTTTCCTGGGCTTCATGGACACCCTGCTCAGCACAATAAACTAGGCCATTGCTCCTCTATTGACCATTAATTGTGACCAGTTCCTATTCAAGTATGTTGTTTGGTAGATCTAGGATTGGAACAGCTGAGGGCCATCCAGAATGCACTGGTTTCGGGGACAAGTAGTTAATGATCCTCTTGGTAGTGAATTTCAAAATATTAATTTTCACTTAGTAATGTTTCTTGTTGTTTCACTACGTGTGTGTGTGTGTGTGTGTGTGTGTGTGTGTGTGTGTGTTTCCTCAATTCTTAGAGAAAAACACCAGGACATTAGAAATATCCAGACAGACCACTGATAGCATATTACTTAGTGAGATCCAGGAATTAAGATTTATCTCTAATTTCTTAAAACTTTCTCATAAAGGCCCTGTTTCTGAACTGCTCTTTCTTTTCTAACAAGTCCACTATTACTTTCTAGACCTTTTTCACTTCATTATTCTGACATCTGTGGCTGATGACCAGCTAAACTTATCAGCTTCATTGAAGGGCCGCTCAGATGTGGTTTATCCTCCTCCCTTGACCAATTCAGGGAAGCTCTGCAGTCAGGTGCCCTCCACCAGTCCCTTTTCTTGGGAGGAGATGACATGGAGGGAGAAGAATGGTGAGCCTGAGAAAACAGCATAAGCCCCCACATTCTTCAAATTTCCTCTAATGTTCCTGGCTCTGTGAAACAGAACTCAGCTCTGCTTCAATCTGCTTTGAGCCTCTGAAGGATTTCTCTTTTCTATTTCTCTTCTTTGCATGCTTCTCCACTGGATTCACATGCATCAGTAATTAATTCTACTAAGCCCTGATCAAGCATGATTTATTTCTGTGCATTAGCTATATCTTGAGCCTTCACAATGCTTGCTGTGTTTGCTTGCAGAAACAGGCAGATATCAAACTGAAGATGAGATTACCAAACTTCTACTCACCCTGCCCCACACCCCAGTCTTTTCTACCTTTGCTTAATGACTTCTGTTGTCTGCCACTGTTGTCTGCCATCAATCAGTGGGCATGGGTCAGATTCATAGAAGCCACCGAGGAGAAAAAGTCACCTATGAGTGTATAAACAGGTCATGTAATTGGGCAAATTAGCCACTTACTGGAGCAAAACAAATCCAACCATCAGGTTAATGTTTGTACAGCAAAAATGAATGATTTTTATCTTACATTTTCTGGCTTTTCTTTTTATGACTTTTAAAAACATCTCATTACTAAACTGTAGGGATCTCAGTATCCCAGACTAATCTAATCTCTAGAGGATGGGTTCAGGGATCCTGTCCCTCTGTCACACAAGTAGAGGTAATCCTTCTCCTTCATTTTGGGAGTAAATGCCTCTTTACTGGATTAAGTTTCTGAAACATTTTATGGATTATCCCTCTCCCATTTTCTACCCAGACCCTGAGGAAACAGGCACTTTCAGATCACTGCATTTCTTGACATAGTTGATTTTGCTTATGGCATGCCAAAATTCTCTTCCTACAATGACTACAGTAGTCCTAACTCTTTGTCTCACAGCTATTACCGAGGCAGTAACCTGGCAGATGTGGCAGCACCTTTACATGAGGCTCACTGTGAAGACACCATACTCTCCAACTAGAGAGTGGCTGAGATCCACTGCTTGAAGCCAGGGAAACCACAGTCATAAAGACAGAAATTATAGAGACACCCAAAGTCAAAGAAAACAGAAGAGGACCCAGTGTCCATCCAAGCAAAGGCTGAAGATGTTTATTATTGAAGACATTCTGTAAGATCCAGCTGGCCAAGGAATCCACAGATTGACTCTTCTTTCTCAGGGGAATATCCTTTTGGGGAATCTGAGATGCCGATCTTCATCTTTTCCTTCTTCTCCATTGCAGATCATGATGGGGCCATAGCCCTTGCCCTCAGAAACGTTCTTATTCTTTAGCAAAACTTTGACCCAGACAACCTCAGGGAGGTATATCCCATGTTTTACTACTGGCCCTGATAACATCCAGGGATGGAGAGAGATGGTCTCGAAATGGCAACCTCAACTGAAACAACATTCCTCATGAGACCTTTCCAATAGAAAATAGGGAGTTAGTCTAAAATCTTTTATGTCCAGACCTTCATGGTTCTTTATCAAGACAAATGAGAAAACAGCAACAAAAATCCCAAAACTAATAAAACAAATGAGGAAAGCATGTGCTCATGCTCATCTTGGACGGCAAGACCCCCTGCTGTGAGATTCTGTTATCTATCAGAGGGATCAATAACCTCCCCTTATCCTGTACCTCCTACTACCCTTTCAGAATCCCAAGATCATAAACCACAGTCTTTCCTTAAATCTCCTGATGTCCCTCCAGACCTCCAAGAATCAAAATCCCCACTTTTCCCTGAGTCCTCAACACACCCAGAGTGGGGCCTCATATCCTGGGGGGAAAAAGGGATCTTTCCTCTAAGAGAGGTGGTTAAAGTACGTAGAACTTCCATAATACAAAACTCTTCTCAGCAGTAGACATCCAACAATGCAAGGAGAACTTGTGTAGTTATTCTGAGGATCAAGATAAATCCATTAGCCGGGCGTGGTGGCACACGCCTTTAATCCCAGCACTAGGGAGGCAGAGGTAGGAGGATCGTCATGAGTTCAAGGCCAGCCTGAGACTATATAGTGAATTCCAGGTCAGCCTGGATTAGAGCGAGACCCTACCTCGAAAAAAAATAAAAGATACATCCATTAGTAGCTCTTAGACTGTAAGCTTAGCCATTGATCTGTCATGGGGGGAAAGTTTTTCTGGTTTGAATCCAGTGTCCCCCATATAGTCATGTGTTCTTAATGCTTGGTCCCCAGCTGGCAGCAGGTTGGGAGGAGGAGCCTGGCTGGAGGAGGTGTGTTGTTGGGGGCAGGCTAGGGTGGTATCGCTAGCTCCCCCTTGCTGTGGACGAGATGGGGGCCAGCCTCTGCTCACACCATGCTTTCCCCTGTCATCATGAAGTTTTCCCTTAAGACTATGCAAAAAAAATGGAACATTTTCCTCCTATCTGCTGGCTTTGGTCAAGTGTGTTCCAGCAGTGAGAAGATAATTACAACAGAAAACTGGTAGATGGATAGAGTAATTGCTACTAGAAACCTGTCTATGGCTTTTGGTGGTTTGGAACTGATTTGTGGGAGGAATATGGAATATGGAAATCCTGGCCTTAGAGATGCTTTGCAATGACGTAAGAGAATTTATGGACCATTCTGGTCAGAACTGAAAGATTTAAATGAAGAAAGAATGGTTGAGTGTGTAAATTATGAGGGGAAGAAAGGTCATTGTTGGAAATGGACTAAAGGCACTTTGTATAGGAGGCTTGCATTCTGCCAGTGTCCTGAGAACTTGAGCAGAGAAGAAATGGGCTGATGGAACAAGAAAGATATGGCACAGAAACAGAGATGTTTCAGGCAAGAGACAACCACTTGGTTCAGCCGCCAGTGTTTGAGAGACTTCCCCCATTGAGATTAGACAAGCTGATTTGCATTGGGATGGCAGGAAGAGTGGTCTTTTGAAAATAAGGGGTCTGGATGCCAAAGGAACGGCCTACTCTTTAAATTCAGCTTTATACCCCCCCCCAGATTAACAAACTTGGTAGCCTAATTGGTACTATAGGAGTATAACATATGTAGGAAACAGACAGTAATTGGAAAGGTAACACTGTTTGCATTTTTGGAAATAGCTACTAGGCAAATTGAGGTTGTTGGAGTCCCTGTGGGAAGGCCCAATGGAGTGGAGCTCCCCACAGGCTTGCAGTTGAGACCCCAGGATGTTTTGGACATGTCAGGACTATGGGTCCATAGCCACGGAGAGCTGCTGGTAAAGGATGGATTGTTTTCCAGGCAGTGAGGACCCCAGGTGGAGAGGCAAAATTGGAAACATCGTATAGATGTTGGACTTGGAGCTTCAGGGTTTTATGCTTCACCATTTTTTTTTTAGATCTTGTAATTGACTCAACCTTTCTTTGCAATGCATTATTTTCAGTATGCGTGTTTACTCTATGCCATGATGAGTTTTTGGTTTTATAGGCTCACACTTAAGAAACTTTGGACTGTGGGGATGTTTGCACAGTCTTGTAATTAATAAAAACTATGGTGACTCTTAAAATTAGACTGACTGTATTACATTTCACATCATGGATGGTCATGAGTTTATGGGGGGTCAAAGCAAAATGTAGTGGTTTGAATCTGATGACCCCACAAACTCATATTTTCTGAATGCTTGTTCCCCAGCTGATGATAATTTGGGACGTGAAACGTTGTTGGATGAGGTGGGCTTAGAGATATTACAGCCACTTCCCCCTTGCCAGAGCTCAGCTCACTCTCCTGCAGCTGTTTTCCACCTGCTGTGCAGAGGGGATATCCAGCTTTTGCTCATGCAGTGATTTACCCTGCCATCTTCCCCTGGAGACTGTAAGAAAAAAAAAAAAACAGCTTTCCTCTCATCCACTGCCTTTGGTCCAGTGTCACACCTACTATAATGCAAGGAGAGACCTGCTTATACCTCCAGGAGGAATGCTGATTTTGTGTTAACAAATCTGAAAAGGTCCAACAAATTATCAGAAATAACCTCTGAGGAGCTAGTTATACTGAAAGTCTAGCTAATGGGCTTTCAACTGCAAACTGTCAAAACTGGACATTCTGAACACTCCTTCCCTGGGTAACAGTATGCATCTCACCCTGATTCTCTTGCTTTCTTTTGGGGGCTCCTCTTCCCAATAAACTTACACAATTGTTTCTCCTAGAGTCCAGCAAGTGGTTCCGTGGAGTCACTTGGAACCACAGTGGAACAGTGTGGAGCATTAGAGTGACCGTGGTCAAAGGAAGTATCTTTTCTGCTCTGGACAACAGGCTGAGCGATTCCAAGAATGATCTTCAATAGGGCTCTGTAATTCTCTACATACTCTACATACTCTACATACTCAGCTACAGGAAAACTTACCTACCATTAGCTCCCCTTCAGAATTGTGGAGAGAAGTCTGTCAGGGCAGAAAAGCCTAGAGAAAAGTTTAGCCACCTGGGACACTGCTGGGCATGAGAGGCAAACACATTCTTTTCCTAAACAATGCATCTAGACACCTTTAGGGAACCTGGAGCATCTGGCTTGTTTTGAGGGGGTGTGTGAGATATCCATACACCCTGCTCCAAACAATGAACTCGCTTTTCTTCTCCCCTGGTGATCTTTATTTGTAATTAATTCCTAGTCAAATGGGTTCTGACATAGAGCCATATCAGAACATCAGGAAGCCATACAGTTTGTCCTGGGTTTTGAGCACATTCACCTTAAGGCAAAGAAAGTCTTAGGGAGAATCCCGCAGTTATCATTTATGCCCATGAGTCACTGGGAGTATAATGTGATTAAAATCAGATGCATCATGGGAAGAGCCATGCACAGAAGAGAAAATATTCTAGAACCAAAAACCTGTCAATCAAATCACAGCACTACTCAAATTACTTCCCTAGCAAATGGCCCCCTCCTACTCATGGACTCTTCTTTAGAACACATGCCTGGACACTGCCAGGGACCTTGAGTTCTTCCCCTGCTGCCCATGTTGGCACTATACTTCATACCTTTATGATTCCGTTGGTCTTAATAAAGTTTCCTACAGCTCCACTTGTGTGTGTTTTCTTCAGTTCTTTGAGTAAGATGACAAGAACCTGGAAACACCCAGATAGATACCACTGGCAACATTATGGCAGATAGAAGCCCAGGATCAAGGTGCTGTCAGGAATTTTTCTGTTGAGCCCTCTTTCTCTTGCTTTTAGATGTCCTCCACTCCACTGTTTAATTGCATGTCCTTTTCTCTCTACATACACAGACAGGAAGATCTCTGGTGTCCTCACTTTCCTTGTACTTTTCACAGCAGTATTCTCATTTAATCTTAATTACCTTCCGGTGTGCCCCACAGGCAAATAGTATTGTTTGTTTAACTTCAACATGCACATGCCAAAAATCTTAATTACAATTTCATCCTGGAAGATTGACTGGAGATCTTTTATTAAAAGCAGCAGAAACTGGTTATGATAGAAGATGAAACCTAGGCATAGGATGTGAGGAACAAGGCTGATTTTTCTTGAGGCTTGTCCCCTCTGAAGTTGGGCAGTCCCTAAGCACAATCATTACAACTCATAGGTATACTCTAGAATTTCAGAGAATTGAATAGAATCATGAAAACTCTGACTTTAGAAGATCAAATCCCAAGCTGGAGACCAACCACCTCAAACTCACCAACCTCAGAGATTGCGTTAGGGCTCTAATGCAACCTCTAAGGAGTGGGATGACAAGCAAAAGGGCTACTCCCACAGCAAGGCAGAGATCCTAGGAAAGGGTAATGGAGACGGGCACCAAAGGTGCCCAAAACTGTCCAAAACACAAATTCAGAGACTCTTAAAAACCTAATAATTATGCAAAATTTAAACTCACCCACCATGACTCAGGGAAATTTGAGGAAGAAGTGGGGGAAAGAATGTAAGAGCCATGGGGGGAGAATATCTAATGCATAAAAGGGAATGTCATCTTGGTTTCAATGGTTTTCTCTACTAACTTATGTTACTGAGCATATTGCTTTGTATATATATATATGTAATTTTATTCCAATTTAAAAAAGTTAAAAAGAAGATCAAATCCAAAGGGACTTTGGGGACTTCAAGGGCAGGGAATAATAGTGTTCTGGAGTTGCTTTCTCAGTGTGAATGACCTGCAGGCATTTTTTTGGCTTTCTGTTGGTTCTTCCATCTATATGGATTTAGGAGAGTCTTTTGGCAGGAGGAGGGATGTCATGAACAAATCTCTTTCTAAAGAGGGAACAGGGAGATGATGGGCTGCACTCCTGAGTTTTTCATCAGTGCAGCAGGAAGGTGCCCAAAGGTAGACTGAGGTCATCTTAGCAACGGGAGGAATGGATCTGAGCAGGTACAAGTATGAAAGCTAAAAGTTCCAGCAGAGAAGAAAATGAGCCCAAGAGCCAGTGTGCGGAGTCAGGCTACACTAGCTCCGTGTATTTGCAGTTCATTTCCCTGGTGTGAACCTCAGACCTTGCATCTGAAAATCGAAGACCTTCTAGAATTGTTTCATAATAATGTTTACTCATTCAAAAATTAGATCAGTACCTTACCATTCTTTACTACTCAAACACATTAATATTACTTTATGTTGTAGGTATATTAGAGCCATGAGCCCACTCTCAGTCCAGATGGCTGGTCTCAAGTCCATGTGCCATGCTCAATTAAGAATTAAAGAATGCAGAAAGGGATGTGAGGAGGGTAAAAGTAGGCTTCATTAAAAAATGTAGGAAAAACTCTCCAGACTGTGTGAGTGCTCTGAAAGAAAGAACTAAGGGTATGGGGGCTGCTGGATCAGAGCAGAACCAAAGAAAACAAAGAAAAGGGATGAAAAGAGAAAGTTATGCTTTCTGAGTTAGAACCTAAAGTGGGAAGGCTCATCTGGGTGTGTCTGTTTGTGTGAGCAAATGCACCAAGACTGACTGACATCTATGCTCCCCTGGGCCTATGTTCCTAACTGACAACCTACAAAAGAAAGTCACCTTGTTCCTAATCTCTACCAGTGTGATCTATACCTTGATTTTGAAAATTTTTTCACTTATAATAATTTTATCATTGATTAGCACTGACATAAAGTCATTCCACTTTGTTCCCATTCTCTCTCGTTTTCATTCTCTCTTTCATACTCACACACACACACACACACACACACACACGTACACATATGAGCACACACGTCCCACCATACACAAGAAAACCTCATAAATTCTTTTTAAATACATTATTAGTAAACATGATTTTTAAATTGTTTTTGGCAGAACTATAGTTGCAAAGATTCAAACTTTCTCAGTGCCTAGAGTTCTAAGCAAATAACAAACTTCAGTTTTTAAGCATTTGACACTCTAGAAAGAGGCAGTTACACGATGGGTGTGTGTATTAGTGATTCATAATATTGCTTTCAACCATCATCACCCAGAGGGGAAACACAAGTTAAAGAAAGTTTTACAGGAAACAAAATTGAGAGACATGGTGAATGTTGGAAAAGCCTAAGAAGCAATAGCAATTAAGCCATAGTGGGGGAAATAAAGAAAAAGGAAATAAAATGAATTTCAACTACGTAACAACAAAACAACAGAGTGAAATGAAATTGAATTAAGACAGTTGAATCTTTAATGTCTTAATTCATTAATACATTAAATAAAGAAATACTTTATTGTGCTTTGCAAAATTTACATAATCATCTTCATTGCTCAGCTAAAAGCACAATGTCAAATTCACTCATTTAATTAAAAAGCTATTGAGTATGGACCATGCAGCAGGCCCAGTGTTAATTAGTCTATGGGATGCACCACTGAATACGTTCTCTTCCTGTTGCAGTCAGCATTCTAGTTGCTGCACAGAAAGAACCCAAGCAAAGCAGCTTGTGGAGAAATAGGTTTATTAGGCTTACGGACTCGAGGGGAGACTCCATCCTGGCAGGGAAAACGATGGCATGAGCAGAGGGCTGGACATCACCTCCGCCACAGCACTGCAAACAGCGGCAGGAAGGTGTGCCAAACTCTGGCAAGGGGAAGCTGGCTTAGAACCCCCATAAGCCCGCCCCACAACACAGCTTCATCGAGGTTGTAAAACCCAAACTGCCATCAGCTGAGGATCGATCATTCAGAACACGTTCATTTGTTTGTGGGGGACACCTGGATCAAACCATGACAGTTCCCAGCTAGTCAGTGTGCAGATCCAATTATACCCATCTTTGTAACACGGGCCTCTAACATATACTCTTGGAATGTAAGGCTCCATCATGAATTTTTCCAGGAAAACTTTTCACAGTCCCATGTACATTTAGGGGAAATTTGAAGTAGCAAAGGTGATGTATGCTTGAGACTCTGCTTTCAGTGAGTGCCTGTTTCCACTTTAATCCTCCACTAGAGAAAGGAAACATTGCTACCGTGTTACAGTTGAGGAAACTGAAGAGGGAAGTATAAACAATTGCAATGGAGCTAGTATTAAAGCTCTGCTTTATAATTTAACACTTTTATAACATCCTAACGTTTTCCTTAAGACTTGGAGATAGGAACTTAGAGGGACTTCACCAATGACTTATCACCGAACACATGGGTGATGATGATTCACACAGGAAGCTGGAACATTTAAAAAAAAAATAAAACTTTAGTGCTGGCGAGACAGCCAGTTGTTAAGGTGTTTGCTTTCAAAAAGACTAACAGTCGCTTTGGTCAACAGAGGAGGTTATCCAGCGGATTGGGGAGGGGAGGGCATCGGGGAATTGGGGATAACAACTCATTGTTTGCCCACTAAATATTGTAACTCATTATGGACAATTAAAAAAAAAGACTAACAGCCCGAGTTTTATTTCCCAGTACCTACGTAAACGCAGGTGCACAGGGTGACACGTGTATCTGGAGTTGGAAGTTGCTTACAGTGGCTGGAGGCCCTGGCATGCCCCTTCATTCTCTCTCTCTCTCTCTCTCTCTCTCTCTCTCTCTCTCTCTCTCTCTCCCCTCGACAACAAATAAATAAAAATATTTACAAAAGAATCTTTAATCAGCAGCCAACATGAGCAGCTACTTCACTGCTTATTCTTCTTATCAGCTATTCAGCTAAATTATATTGACCACGATCATTCTTCCCTTATCTCGAGCTAAACTCACCTTTGTGGAATATATATCATTATAACAATAATAGAAGATGATGCAGGATAAGAAAAGAGGAAAAAATCTATTTGTTTTGCCCTTCTTATTTATGGATTTTTAAATTGGTATTTGACAATATCAATTGATCTGTTCAAGAAAAGTGAAGGAAGCAGAAGAAATTTTGTAATCACCAACTCCAACCCAGCTGCCCTACTGCATTTTTCCAGTTTTCTGCTTACTGAAAAATCCACTCAACTGAGAGCAGTCTGCATTGCTTTCCTGTGACTTATCCATATCCACTTGTGAAAGAACTACTTCCGAGATGTTGTGAAACTTACCCCAAATGTACATCTAAGAATATGAATGCTTTTTTCCAAAGTACCCAGTAAGTGCTGATGGCAACAAACAAAAGTAAATCTCCAGAAAGTAGTTTTGAGATCATCAAAGAGAACCGTTCTAAAAATCAATATAACTAAAAGGGACAAATGGTTGAAAGCTAAGGACAAATGAGGATTGCACACACAATGTAACACAGTATCCAAATAAATAGCTATTTTCAAGGCTCCATATAAAGAGACATTTGATGCTAAAATGTGAAAGCAATAGCCTTTTTTTTCTACAAAGCTCTGAGGAGACCACCTTTGAGAACAATGTCTGAAGTATTACAGTTTCATCAAGAGTTCAATAGACAGCTGACGGAAGTGATTGGGGAGTGGAACATTGATTTCCCAGTTAGGTTTAAGGAGTTAAATGTGTGGAAATTGGTGATGTAATGACAAAGAGACCTGTGATTTTGAACAGATCCATTTCTCTGCAGAAAGATGATATTTCATCTCCTTTATATGGGTTCATAAAAGTAAAGCCAGCCACCACTGAATCTGAGACTAAAGAAAAGAGGTTGCCTCCAGTCCTCTAAGAATGATATTCGAAATGTCTAAAACCTAATTGTGTCATTTTATTAATGTCAATACAAATTGTGATAAATATATGCCCATTTATAAGTAAATTTTCATTGAAAAACCTCTGCAGCTAGCCATTGTCTTGGGGCTTGGGGTATAAAAATGAGTACTACTTTAGATCGCTAAAGTTCTGCCCCCTGAAAAACTCATTCCTAAAGAAAATGCCGTTGTAGACAGTAATTTTTAAAATTGCATTGGTTTTATAATGTACTTCTCAACCAGATTATGAAAATAAACCATTAGCAAAAAGGACACATTATAAAAAGGGCAAATGTTCAAAAATATACATTATTTCTTGGGCTTAATATTTTCTTTGGGCTTTATAAAAGCTTTTATAAAATTTCTCATATTATTACAACATCACAAATATTTTAATAATTGTATGCAACCGAATGCAACTACACATACCCCACTGGAAGGAAGGGCACACAGCCACAGCTTGATGGAGACAGTAAAATGAGTCGCTTTATTCATGGATGCCCCCAGAAGACCAGACAGTAAGGAATGGCACATTCTCTTAAAACTGAAGAAGATTTTGGCACTGAGTTTAGCTGTGCTCATCAAATCCATGATTTGACTTTTCTGGTAGACACTCAGCACTCCTAACAATGTTGTATATTAAAAATCCCAGAGAGCTTTGCTTTAGCGTTTTCATCAGTAGCTCACTTGCAATACAACTGAAGCAGAAGCTTTTTGAGTGGGATGATTGGTGGATTCTTCGGCTTTACCATGAGGATCAGCCTGATGCCAACATTCTTGGTCAGCATTCTCTAGCTCTGGACTCATCATTCTGTTACTTCTGCCAGCGCCTGATATGGTGGGTGGTACATTAATTGTCATAAGCCCATTTCCATTGCTATAACATTTTTCACACAATTCTGAGAACCAAACATGGCTAAAAAGTTAATTCTATGAACAACGTCAAGTACCTATGTATGCAAAATCTATGTCCCTGTTGCAGCCAGCTTCTCCTTGCTGGGACAAACATCCAACCACACAAGGCTTATGGGAGGAAGGGGGATTATTACAGGCTTACTGAGTTCAGGGGAAACACCATTAATGGAGGAAGACACTGACTCCCTTTCATAGAGCCAAGCAGAGAAACCACTGCAGCAAGCAAACACCAACACCAGCAAGCACAAACTGCCAGAATTCAAACTGTTCTCACCTCAACTTTGGGCTGGAATCAGATCCACCCCAAACACACCGCCTTTGTTCTGGGCTCTAAAATCCACCCCCGGTGACACCTCTTCCTCAGTAGGATTCTTCCAACCCTGAGTCTCAGAGACCATATATTCAAATTACAACAACCCAGTTCTAATTTGTATGGACTAATTGATTTTACTCTGAGAATAGCTATATGTAGAAAATATGGCCACCCTTCATCTTACAGAGGAGATAAGTGGGGACATGGCAGTTTAGATAAACTGCCCGAGGTTATTCCGCATGACCAAGAATCTAATTCCAGCACCCTGACTACTTGCTGTGGAACTTTACAATTTTGTCACCATATTACCTGTTCATTAGAACTACTCTTATGAACTAGATCCATGTTAAAGTAAAAGCCCTATTAGAGCAAAAATGTGCTGAGCAGAAGTCCTGAAACAATCTTTTTAACTTTTTCCTAGTAATTATTAACTATTATTAACATGGGAATAAGGAATTCTAGCTCTCAAAAGTGAAATAATCCTTTGCCCCCATCTATAGTGAAGAAAATTGAAGGCCTGGGATGAATTAAAAAAAAAATCTTGGATGAGAAACTGCTTTAGTCTGCTTGTATAATAACACCATAAACTTGTTATATTGTTATCAGAATGTATTTGTTTCTTCCAATTTTCTTCCAGAAAATCCAATGTCCAGGCACCAGCTGACTTAAAGTCTACTGGGCGCATGTTCATCAGAAACACTGCCCTTTCAGTGCCCTCCTGTGGGGAAAGAGCAAAGGAGCTGGCTGGTCTCTTACTAGGGGCTCAAATCCACATGTGATGCATTGGCTCTCACATCTGAAGGTGCCACCTCTGACTCTCTACTGGGGATGCTGTTACTTGAGGATTAGGCTCCCATGAGTAAGTTTGTAGAAAACTTTAAAGTTCAGACCAGCATGAGGCAGAAAAGGAATCATCAGAGGCAAATGAGGACACAGGGACAATGGACTGAGATAATAAACTGCCTGAGATAAAAGCTGAGAGGCAGATGGGTCTTAAATTAGAGCACGGAATGAGGAGGAAGAAGGAGGAACGAATGAAGGAGTGATTGGAAAGCCAGAGTTGTGTCTCCAGGGGACGCTGTTCAAAGCCCAGAAGCACTCCTGCTCATCTCTTGAGTGTGGTGATCATCAAAGAGTCTCCTGTGCTTGACCTTCAGACACTTCTTTAGCTGCTCATCAGCCACACCCCACTGGGATGAGCCTCCAAACCAAGCAGAGTAATGGGAGGAAAGGATTTATTGAAGTTACAGATCCATGGTGAAAAAGGCTGGCCCACTTTCACAGGTCCAAGGAGAGGGATAGAGACAGAGAGAGAGACCATCAACAATATGGCCACACATATAAGCAAACAGGCAGGGGGAAGGAAGAGAAGATATTTCCTTCCCCTGGAGCTTCCTTACATCCTGACCCCTACTGAGAGGGTGCCCACTCTAGAGAAATGGCTCACTCTCCAGAAGGGACCTCCTCCTTTCATAAATCCTTCCTGAAAGCACCTCAGAGACCTACACTAGATTACTAAACAGGTCAAGTTGACAACAAAACTTAACCATCATAGAACAATAATATTTATGTCTCAGGGGCTGGAGAGATGGCAAAGTCTAATGATCCAGGGTAGAGTCCCCAGTAACTATGTAAAGCCAGATGCACAGTGGCATCTGGAGTCCATTTGCAGTGGCTGTAGGACCTGGCATGCTCATTCTATCTCTAATTTCAAATAAAAAAATAAAATATTTATGTATTAACTCCACCATATAGATATATATATATTCCACCAAATATATATTTTTACTTTGAAAAACTTATTAATTTAAAACTTTACCATATAAACATGTTGCATACTGGTCATATTCCCATGGGGTGATGCTCTTACGTTCCCTCTGCCCCACCTCCATTCCACTGAAGGGCCTCCTCAGTGGGATTATCAGTAATCACTGGGTGGTGAATGCACCAGTCAGTCTCTGTGTGGGGCACAATGTCTCAGGATACTTCATCCCACCTCCACTTCTGTAATAGTGCTTCCTGAGCTTAAAGTAAAAACTAATGACTAAAACGAAATACAGAATAAGATCACCCAGGTGTCATGTGATACAAATAGGATTCAAAGCTAGAAATGTCAGTTCTAGAATACTGCTACATTTGCTCTCAATCACTAGACGGAATAAACCCATGGAGCTTTTCCAGGTGCATTGCCTTGTCACACACTGTGTCTGGCAGGGTGATAGAGAAGAAACTAGGAGAGAAGAGAATAGTCCATTTATTTACTACAGGAGAATGGGTTTGGCATGTTCTATCACTTTTTATAAAAAATATAGCATAATATAGCAATTTTATGATCTATACCTGTGTTTCAGAATATATCAATGTTCTGTATTAGAAAGATCTGATGACCCTACAACATACTAAACTGTTCTATAAAGCATGTTTTATTATATGAAAAAGATGCCTCTTGATGATCTTAAATACATTACTACCAAATAACTATCAAAAAAAAAAAAACCTGCAAGACCTGTTCTTGAGTCTAGTTAAATTCATTTTCATTAGCAGTCAACTTTACTGAATTACACAAAAGTGATGCAAATGTACTTCCCTTTTTACTATCTTTAGTTTCTTAGGGGAAATGTAAGTATTCTCTTTATATCCATATCAAGTTTTCATTAAACCTCACAACTTTAAGCAAATGGCTGTTTTAGTCAGTGCACTGTCTGAATGCCAAAGTATTTTGATTCCATAGAATTTGTGCAACTCAATAGAGAAATCAGGCAGGAATTCCAAGTTAGTATCATCCTAATGCATGTAAGTCTCAAATCAGCCAAACTCACGGATGCCATCAATGAGGAATAACATGTTGTAATCTATACTTGAAGCTATACACACGACCCCACAAATATGACCCTAAGATATCTTCAGGGATTACATAATCGCTTCTAATTATCTTCATGTCCATTTAGCAAATTCCTTTCTTGAATCCTAGCTTTACAGCTTGCCTCACTGAAGGGATCTGAAATTAAAAAAATATATATCCTTAGAGGGAAAAAAACACAAATGATCACAAATTATAGAAACTTTAAAGACAGTTGTAAATGTAAATAGCACCTGACTCCATGCCAAATTTATTTGAAAAATAAAGTGGTCTCCTGGTGCGGCTCATCATTAAGTTTCAGGTATGTAGTTACGTACCTCTGTAAAAGACCTCAATACCTTGCTTCCTTTTGCATTGTTTATTTGTTTTACAGGGTAAAATGGTTACAGGTATGATTCAAACTGACTGGAATAAGGTATATCCAGACAGCTGTTTTAAACACTTCTGAATGTGTCTAGGAAGTGTTTCTGGAAAAGGTTAGCATTAGAGTCAGTAGGTTAAATGATGAGCCACCTTCATCCCATGGGAGGATGTCAACCAATCTCATCCAAGATGGCTGAAATGGGACAGGAAAGGCAGATTCTCTTCTCTCCTTTCTTTAGCAGGAACCTTCATATTCCCCTGGATGGCCTACCTTCAGAACCTAGAACCTTTGGACTCCAGGATGCACAATGCAAGGCTTCCCAACCACTGTATTCTCAGACCTTAGACTTCAGCCTGGTAACTCTCCCCTGGTCTCCCCAGTGCACAGGACCGCACTGAAAATGACTGTGATCCCCAGGACCCCAGGTACTCTGGCTTTTAGCTAACCTTTGGAATTACATGTAACAATTTCTGTAGTAGATTTCTATGTAATTCTTATCAGTTCTGGTTCTCTGGAGAAAACTTATAAAATCACTTAGTAAAATTTCCACAGCTGTTATTCAATGTATATTACTGTTTTTGTTTTTGTTTTTGTTTTTTTTGAAAAAAAACTTGAGTCCTCCCATATACTACTCTGGGAGAATAAAAGGACATATTCTCTTTTATTTTCAAGGCTAATATGCATACCTGAGATACTTGACCCTAAATAATCCACCACCTTCCTGCCCATTATTTCCTTCTTTCTTTCTTTCTTTCATCTTTCTTTTTTTCACTGAAAATTATTTATTAAAACACAAAACAATGGTGTCGTAGTCAGCTACATGCCACTGGGATGAATCTCCAAACCAGGCACAGTTTATGGGAGGAAAGGATTTATTTGTAGCTATAGATACAGGAGAAGTTCCAGAATGCTCCCCTTTCACAGGTCCAAGCAGAGAGAGAAACCCATCACCAACACCACATACAAAATAGCAAAGAGGCAGAAGGGCCAAGGAGAGAATTTCTTCCCCTTTATATACCTTTAGGGTGGGGGTCTCATAGCCCTTTCCCCAGACTTAATGGCTTCCCGAGTCTCTGGAATTTCCTTCCTGCATGGCCCACACAGGAAAGGATGTTTACTTCTAGCTTCCTTGCTGAGAGGCTGCCTTTCTGAAAAACATCCTCAGAGACCTACCCAAGATAATTAAAAAGATCCAAGTTGACAATAAAACCTAACCATCACAAATGGACAGTGAAAAATGTCCTGATTTTTCGTGGGAGTGGGGTAGGGCAGGGGAAGGGTAGAGACAGATGGAGAGTACCTTGAAGTAAAGAGAGCTCTATCCACCCCTGCTCCTTCCCTGACCAGCCAGGTCCAAAGCGCCTCAAGTCCATCTCACTGTGCTGCGGTCAATGCACGTTGTGGCTACAGACAAGTGTCAGTTTGGCCGCTACAGGGAGAGGATGGGAACCAGAGTAAGAGTTACAAGGGCCACTAAGAACTTGACACTTCTCACCAATTCTTGATAGCACACAAAGCAGCCAGGCACCAAGGGGAAATTTGTGGAACGGCAATGCTCCATAAATCCAAGGCAAGAACTAATCCAGGGTCAAATTTCTCTTCACTCCCTGGATCATGACACACCAGAGAGGAGAAGAGTCAAGAACGTTACTTCTCCAGCCAATTCTCCCCTCCCACCTGGCACCTCAACCCTCCCTTCCCGACAGTTGTCCTTTGAAAGGACGGGGAGCACGCTTCAGCGTAGTGTGGTTTTTCCTTGGACTGAAAAGCTCAAAATAGAGGCAAGAATGGAGTTCTGCTTTTCCCGAAGCTGTGTGTTCCCACCGCCCATGACTGCCTGGATGTGAGTGGTGCCAGGACCCTCTCTGCCAACTCAAACAGGCACTACAACTCTTCTGGCTGTCAGTACAAGCCTGGCTCCTCGTTTTTATACTCCTGAGAGATCCATCCTGTTCTTTTCCTGCCAGTCCCCAATCATCCGCTTTTACCCAAATGATTTGGCCACGCAAAGCAAGACAAGGCAGCTAGGGAGAGAGAAAAACAAGCCACTCATGTACAGACATGGCCTTCACTGGGCAGCTGACGACTGTGCCAAGATGATCTACTAGAGGAAAATCAAGAACTCTTGCCCAAAGAGAGTTCCATAGACAGGAGGAGTGCCAGCTCTCATCTCTGAAGCTTGAATATTAAGGCTTGTTTCAAATTTTCTTAGAGAGCTCTGATCCCTAATTGTATCTTTCCCTAGAAGAGAGGCAGGTTTCTTCCAAGAGCCCTGAATGCATCTGGGTGGTTATGGTTCTGCTCTGCGCACTCAGCCTTAGCCCAGAGGGCCACAACAGGGGCCCAAAGTGTAGCCCCTCCTCACAGCTGTCTTTTTAAAAGCAAGAGTAGTATTAGACTCTCACTTAGGAAAGCTTTCCTAGGTCCTTTTAGAGAGTCATGAAGGACAATGTTATAGATTACCACCAGGCCATTAAGGTTTTTCAAGGCAAAAAGGCACATGAATTTTGTCAGCAGACCAGCAAGGAGAGGGAGACAAGGACTGTAGGAGCCCTTCCCAGACGCAGAGGGAATGCACACCCTGGATCAGAGCAAGAGAGGAGAAGAGACTGTGCTGACCAGGATGAGTACTTCCCCAGTTTCCAGGGGAGTCTTCCCTGGGCTTCTCCAGGTGATCCAATTTCTAAGGGATGAGACCTAAATATTAGGAAAAAGAAAATCCTCTTGATTTTTCTGAAATTCTCAGCCCATACTTCAGAAGCCAGGACCAGGCCTTCCCAGAAGAGGCTAAAGACAGGACACAAAGGTAGAAAAATTCCTTGCAACAGAAGTTTCTCAAAAAAAAAAAAAAAAAGAAGAAGTCAAACCTCACTTCTAAAACTGGACCACTTCCCAGGCACACAAAGGGGGACACAAAGGAGAACTCAAATTGCACACCATTTCATCAACCCCAATGTGACCGCAGTTGCGCCTGGGCAGTAGGAACAGGAGAACAAAGCTGCCTAACTCGGTCCCCTAGGACTGAGCCCAAGCCACCAAGAAAATAAAGCACTTCCTTAGAACCAAAGCCAGGACGTGAGCCCTTGAGCTACTTATGCTCTCACAAGAGGAAGAGTTCAAATACATGGAGGTCTTTAAAAATGTTAACTAATAAGGCCAACACAAAATTAAACACATTCTAGAAAGATGGGTCTGGCTGAGATTTTTATACTGCTCCAGGCCAGCTGAAGCTAAACCCGGCTTTCTCCCACCTAGAAAACTCCTTTTAGCTTGACTCGGGGTTGTCTCTTACTGTTGCCTTAACTGGGAAATGGATAAAGATGACCAGAAAGATGAGAAACAAAGAAGCTTGGGCTGGAGAGATGGCTCAGCAGTTAAGGCACTTGCCTCCGGTGCCCAAGGCCCCCCGGTTCAATTCCCCAAGGTGGTGGTCCTGGTTTTCTCTCTCTCTCTACTTGAAAATGAATAAATAAAATATTTTTTAAAGAAGAAGCTTCACTTCCTACAGACATGTTTACAAGGAATTGAGGCTGACATTCAGGTTCTAAGGTCAGCTTCAGAGCTTCCAGGACTATGGCTGACCATGTCTCTCAGTCTCACCACCCCAATAACATGGGTGAAAGGACAGAAGGGCATCCTGTGAAGAACACCAAGAACCCAGCAAGGCTGGTCCACCCAGTCTAGTTCCTTCGGGCCACTCTAGACATAAACCAAAACTAGATGAACAGTGAACACGAAGAACATTGGAATAAATGAGCATTAGATATCAGACATTCTAAACGGTGGTCAGTCGCTTAGTAGGGCTCAAGTCTCTGAGGTTGCTCTTAAATTCTGCTAGCCTTAGCCTTTTCTAATCCAAAACTCAGAAGAGTCCTCTTAAGGTCAAGCTTTCTATTGCTGCAGGCTGGAAAGCGTCCCTGTCCCCTGGCAGCAAGACCCAAGAAAGGAGTCAGAAAAGAATTGTCGCATTAGGTTCTCCTGGCTGCTGGCTCAGAGATCCAGGGAGGGAATCCCAACAAGGTAAGGTGGTAGAGGATAAGCCACTCAAGTAGGGAGAACCCCAAAGCCTGTCTCCTTCCCTTGTTGACAATAACTTAACGGGATGGTTGAGATTTCAAATGAGTCAGATGAAGAAAAAAAAACTCAAGTCTCCAACAGGCACTGAAATGAAATGATTTGTTGTGGTAACAAGTCAGAGGCAATTTGAGAACGTGACATACACTAACTGTCGTGGAAAGCAGACAGTCCTCAACTGGTCCATGTCAGGGAGATAAGCAGTAAGAATTCTCTAACACTTGGGGTGGAGCCATCATCCAACCAATTCAGGAAGGCTCCCGAGCAAGCAAGCAATGGCTTTTCTTTCTTTTCTTTTAAGTGCTTCCTTTTTTTTCTTTCTCTCTTTTGATCTTTACCATCCAAATTATATACCTCCACATACACATTCTTAGAATCCCATGGCATTTGAGAGCTTCTCTAGATATAACTTTAAAACATATCCACCTCCCAGGGCTGGTCTTCTTGAGTAACTAGACGACACTTTCCTGCTGCTAATTTATAACAACAGAATAGGAACCAAGGCTGCTGAGTGCAGTCCTTTCACTGGGTAGACAAATAAGGATCCTTGGAGAGGAGGCATCCAAGTCCTCCAAGGACTCAGGAGAGAACAGAGACAGCTGGGGGCCAGTGGGTGAGGGCTGCTCTGCCCTCATCCTGCCTTTTAGCATCTTCTTTAATTTATGTGTGTGGGCTTTTGTTTTCTTTTCTTTCTGTTCCTTTTTTTTTATTAATCGCTGTGAAAAATGCAGAAACCAAAACGAACAGGTATGGTTTCTCTCCCACTCCCCTCCACCTGTTTAGGATGGTCATTTGTTCTCAGAGAGTTGGTAAGAAGACCCCCAAAGGCCACCAGGATGGGAACAGGAGGCTGCTGCTGTCTGAGGCCCAGGGGTTAACTGTGCAGGGCTTCACTGTGCCCCAGGTTAGACCCCCTCATAGTCTTCTTCCTCCTTCTTTCTTCTTTCTCTCCCTTCTTTCTTCTCCAGTCCTGGATGAGGCTGCAGCTTTGGTACATCATCTAAGGTCCCAGGCAGGATGCACAGTGCACACACAGATTTTGCGATTGTCATAGACCCCTTGACAAATTCCATTGGAGACTTTCCCTGTGAAGGTGGACCCTTCCCCTTGGACTCTCAGCTTCCCCTTTCTGATGCCCAAGGGGATGGTTTCATCAAGAGCTGCACTGTACCCAACACGCTCAAGGCTATCCAAGTCCTTTACAATAGCATGGCAACCACAGCAGCCACCGCAGCAATCAGAGAAATGCCACAACCATTCCTTTTCTTCTACTGCCTGGGGGTCCCAGCATGGCGCCCACCAACAGGGGATGGGGGGTGGGAGAGTGGGGGAGGGGGAAGAGGGTGGGGGGTGGGAGTGGGGTTGGGGATGCTGCAGAACCTGTGGCTCAGGCCTCCTCCTGCTCTGCTCAGTCAGGGGTCCCTACTGCATTTCCAAAGGCAGTCAATCAGTACCAGTTTCTTTATTTTGCTTCTCCTTCATGCTGATAATTAATATATGTAAATTATTTAACTTTTTATTTATTTTTATTTTCCCACTCAAATCATGTAGGCTAATAGTTATTACCAACATACTCACCCAAAGGTACTTTTAAAATAATAGTTGCTATGCTTCAGGTTAAATCAGAATTTATTAGAATGGAGTCTGGGAATAAGTTTATTTTGTTTGCTCCTTGGATGATTTTAATGTACAATTATTACTGGGTCCACTGATGTAACAATGATGCTTCTGTCTTCACACAACCTTTTTTTTAGTGATTACATCCTCCCATTTCTGACACGTTCTTCATTCACAAAACATTTATTTATAATTTGGGTCATATTAAGAGATGTATACTTTGTGCTCTGCACTCTGAATATAAAAATGACTGAATAATGAGTTTTGGAAATGATGATATTTAAGAGGTTAAGAGGTTAAAAAGACAGCATTATAAAAACTCACCTAAGAGGCTGATTTTCTGTTCTTTGACTAGTTCCATAGGAAAAATAACTGCACAGAGAGATCTAGCTTCCTTAGTGAAATATTGTTGTAGTCAGCCACACACCACTGGGATGAATCTTCAAACCAGGCACAATTTGGGGAGGAAAATTTATTGAACAGATCCAGGGGAAGAAGTTAAGGGAAAGCTGGCCCCCTTTCACAGAAGCAAGCAGAGACAGAGACAGAAGCCCAGCACCAGCACCAAGCAAGCACACTGTAACACACTGTGATTCACAAAATGCAGATCTCCAGACCAGGGTTCCGGCTCTTCTTTTGCATATATCTATCCTTACTAATTTACATCCAAATTAGAAAGGGCCAGTCCCCAGGAGGCTAGGCCAAAGTGGCATTTCCTCCAGCCAGAAGCCTGGAGACAATCAATTTGTGCCTCTGGCTCTATGTGGGTACTGTGGAATTTTGCAAGCAAGCACCTATAACCACTGCTCTATCTCCTCAGCCCTGATAGAAAATGTTTTCTTCCACATATGATCTCTGTGATGGAGTAGAACACATTGTTTAAGTCTATTTTGCTTGTTTTGGTGGTTTCTTATGTGAATGAATACAAACAAGGAAGATTTCAAAAACACTTGCCACATACATAATAAAGTTGCCCTTAGAGTTCCCCTTGTTTTCAGAAGCTTACCATGTTAATGTGTAACAACACAGTGGCTTCCAGATTGATGATGCAAAAGAAATAACAAGAATTGCTCTAAAACCAGATTTGCTTAGGGGAAAATGATTTCTACTGTTAATAGCATCATTTTATCTTATCTCAGAAAATTTAGGTAATAAAAATGCCAAGATTTTTCAGAAGATTATTAGTGAATGAAATTTGCTGAGCACTTTTTTATTTTTAAAAAGTCTTTATTTGAAGATGCTTCAGAATTTTTCTTTTTCTTTTTAATAAATCTATAAAGTAGAACACATGAACAAAGCACGTGTTGGTTTCTTCCTCTCTGTGTGCCTGAAGTAAGAAGAAGATTAGATCACTGCCTCCTGACTATGTCCAGAACAGCTCCACACAACCATGACAAAAGCATGGAAAACCACTGCCAACTACTGAAGTTCCATGTGTCGCATGGCTGGAGCCAGACTCCTTGACAATGCCCTTGGAAACTCAACTTACAATGGAATGGATGCCGGGAAAGGCTGGAAAACCTGTGGCCAAAATGAAATGTGTGAGTTGACTGTAACAAGCACAGAGGCTGAAGCAAAGGCACATTCTTCAACAGGATTTTAAGAATCCGCATTCTTCCAGCAATTCTTATCTAAGTGCTCAGCAAATCATCCAATATTATTTGACATTAAAACGCTCAGGGGAATATAAACTATGACTGTGATCAATTCTGAAAGCAGAAAGTATCAACACATGAGAAGCCCAAGGTGGCACACACATGGGGTTGTCACACAGACTTCAAGGCAGCTATCACAACCCTGAGGTAGAATGCTGGCTCTGCACATGCATTCTGATGATGGTTCTCCTTGCAAAAGAAAATCAAGAATAGCAAACTATTTGAAATCCTTAGGAATGAAGGCACCAGCTGAAGTGAGTACTGCATTGACAGCATGACCTGAACACCAGAAAGGTAACAGAAGGGGAAAGGTCGGCAGTTTTAAATGTAGCTCAACAAGCATTATGCAACCAAGGAATAAAAACACAAAATAGCTAAAACCTTATAGCCTTATTAAAGACCTGAGAAACTGCAACAAAGCTTATCATGATTCATTTCTCTAGACACTATGATGTTTAAGTTTTGTTGTCAACTTGACTTGTTTAGTCATCTTGGGTGGATGTCTGAGGTTGTTTACAGGAAGGCAAGCCCTCTCAGAAGGCGCAGGCTGTAAGGAGGCTCAGGGGAGCTAGAACAAACATCCTTTCCTGGAGGGCAGTGCAGGAAGGAAATTCAAGAATCTCAGGGAGTCAACAAGTCTGGGGAAGGACCCTGCCCTAAAGCTACATAAAAGGGAAGGAAGTCTCTTTTCCCTCTGCCCTTTCGCTGTTGTGTATGTGGTGCAGGTGCTGGTTTCTCTCTTTTTGGACTGTGAAAGGGGGGGCAGCCTCTTCACCATTATGGAACTTTCCCTGGATCTGTAATTAAAATAAACCCCTTCCTTCCATAACTGCCTGGTTTGGAAGTTCATCCCAGTGCTGCATATGGCTGACTAGGACAGACACCAAGAAGGGGATGAAGCAGGGGATTAATGCAGAAAAAATAACATTTTAAAAATATCTGATAAGTTACCAAATTTAAGGAAAGATAGTAAGTGGATGATAGATTTGAAAAGTTTATTGAAAATGGATAAATCAGAACAACCAAAAATATTACCCAGATACGTTATAATTAAACTATAAAAAAAACAAAGATTAAAACAAAAATTCTTAATCTACCACAATAAAAGAGAAATTGGGGCATGAACCTGAAAAATGGAGCTTGCAAACTGGGAAAGTATTCTTAAAATTTTGAGAGTAAAGAGACTAACAGCCCAGAAATCTTTAGTCTGCAAATATTTTCAAATAATGACAGAAAAATATTGACATTTTAAGATGAAGAAAAATCAAGAGAGTTCTTTCCAGCAATCCGATTCTTTAAAATATGCTTAAAGAAAATTTTCAGACTAAAGGAAAATTAACCCAGAGATAAACTAAACTTTATTCTTGAGGGCTACAGGAAAAGCAATAAGTAAACAGGTAAGTAAATATAATGAGCGAACATGTTTTGTCCTTTGAACTATGAGAATAAAATGAAAAATTATGTCTTTTCATGGCTCTCTATGTATGTGGTTGAAATTATAGAATTAGATAACAGGAAGAGGCGAGTAAGTTTTTAAAAGACATGTTATAACCACAGTACTATGGGAAATTCAGAACATTTAATGTTGTTAAAGTGTTTTTGTTTGAATTAAAGAAATCCATGATAAAATGTGACTAATTTTCACAGCAATACTTATTAGAACTTTCCCTACAGTATAAGATCTACTTAAGGAATACATGATGTCTTTACTCATTTTTATTTAATCTGCAATATGGAGGAATCCTGCTGCTCTTCTTTGAATTTCACATCACTGATGGTTTTGAAGGACACTTGTAAATTGTTTCAGAGAGCTTCTCAACTTGTTTTGGCCAGAGATATCCTCCTGATTAGATTTGAACTGTGTATCCCCACCTGCTAGAATAATACTGACAACATACAGAGTGTGTTTACCCTTTATTGGTGGCATTAATTTTGATCACAAAATTTATGTTCCAGAATTTCTTTTTTTTTTAAATATTTTATTTATTCATTTTCAAGCAGAGAGATACAGAGAGAGAGAGAGAGAGAGAGCACACCAGGGCCACCACCTTGTGGGTCTGGCTTATGTGGGTCCTGGAGAATTGAACCCGGGGCCTTAGGCACTGGAGGCAAGTGCCTTAACCACTGAGCCATCTCTCCAGCCCGAGAGTTTCTTTACTGAACAATTATTTTTGCATCATAACTAATAGTCATTTTAAGGGCAGACACTTTTTAAATTAATTAAACATTTTCATTTTTATTCAGCTTTGCCAATATAGGACTCATTAATTTTTGGAGTGATAATTGTAACATAATAATCTCCCCAAATCTATTATTCCCTATGTATTTATCAATCAGCATTCTATTGTTAGAAGGAAATATTTTTGCATTTAGGTCAGTAGGAACTTTTATTTTTAAAACTTACATTTTATTTCTGAGTTTACTTAAACTGCTTGAAATTACAAATACATTTTTAGGAATAACTTTGATGAAAGTTCTGTTTTATTTTTATATATTCTGGTAGGTTTTCAAAATTAACTTCCACCACAAAGAACAATGACTCAAAGATAAATGCATAGGTACATATCCTGATGCTGGCACAGCTCCAGGGTTGGCGGGAGGGGTGTAGTTTTAATTTCTCATTAGCAGTGGAGACCCTGGCTATCTCCTGGCACTTCCTCCTGCCCAGCCATAACAGAATATGCTGCAGACTTTTCAGTTTTGTCCAAAATCTCTCTTCTTTTATGAGTGAATTTGGATGTCTCTTTATATACTTTGTACATCGAATAATTTTGTGTGTGCTCAGAGGTATACAGATGTATTTATGCTGTCTACTCATTTTTTCCGTCAGATTATTTATCCCTCCAAATTATTAAAATTTCTTTATATATTGATAATATCGGCTCTCTATCTTTGATATATGTTGTAAATATTTTCTTCCAGTTTGTCATTTGCTACTCAAGTTTGCTTATGAGATGTTTTTCTCCACACAAATTTTAATATGAACTATTCATTATAAATATTTATGAGTGCTTATGCAAATATTTATATATTATGTGCATATGCATATATAAATTATTCATAAATATAAATATTTATAAAGTCTGAAGTAATAATCTTTTCTGTTATTATGCCCTTAATTTTGATATAAAGTTAGAAAGCTACCCTCTGTACACACTTACTATACAATGTATCACTCAAGTTTTCCTCTGGTATTTAGTATTGTGTTTCAAAATTAGATCTCAGGTCCTTTTGGAGATCACTTAGAGGATGTCGTCTCCTTATCTTTCACACACATTTATTCAATTGTCTCAATCCCATTCACTTGAAGGCCCAGTGACTAGTGACATTCCTTCATAGTTTATTATGTATGCATAGGTCTTTTTTAAACATTTTATTTATGAGAAAGAGAGAGAGAGAGAGAGAGAGAGAGAGAGAGAGAGAGAGAGAGAGAGGGAAGGAGGGAATGGGCATACCAGGGCCTCCAGTCTCTGCAAATGAACTGCATCTGGCTTTATATGGGCACTGGGGAATCGAACTCTGGTCCTTCTGCATTGCAGGCAAATGCCTTAACCGCTAAGCCATCTCTTCATTCCTGTATACATATGTCTTTTAGTCTATTTATGGATTAGTCCATTCATATGCTAGCAGTGCAGGTTTTTGTATACCTTTTATATTGTAGAAGAAAATCTCTACTAATAGCTCTTTCTTACAGTGGTGTTTTAGCTATTTTTATCTTTATTATATATAATTGGTGCTGAAAATTCTTATATTTAAGGCCAGTAACTTGTCTTGATATATGTACATATTGGTAACTAATTCTCTGCAATAAAGCTAATAATTTACAATCCACAGTCATATATAGTTACTTTCTTATGTGTGTACACATACATGAGTAGTGAGGACACCTAAGATCTATTCTTGGTGGTATTGCTTAATGAGGGCACAGAGCACAAAGGGTTAAGAGGGTGTTGGAGAATGAGGTCAGAAACCTGGGCTAACCCGGTAGGCGTTTCCCTATCTCCACCCTCAACCCTGAGACTCCCAACCCCCAAAGCAAGCCACATGGACCCAGGTTCGCACCCCAGCTGTGCCTGGAAGGTGGCAGTTCCTCTGCCCCCACCATCTGATACGTGCCCAAGCTCAGGTCCACATGCAAAGCAGGTATTCACAGGTTGCTGATTTCTGCCAATCCTCGTTGTTCATTTCTTTCCCTACCTCCTCCTCAATTTCTAGTTAACCCAGGATGCTTCTACAATAAACCGGGATTATTTGCCATGCCTTTTCCCCCAGGTCTCTCTCTGCCTGTTATTCTCTCTGAGCCATAGCCATGCTCCCAAGAGCTGTAACACTTCCATGGGTTTTTCAGGCCCACGGGCATGCTTCCACAGCTGCCCACCTCTGCCGAGCCCCAAACACTTAGAGCATGCCTGCTCCCTCCGTCTATAGAGCTATAGCCCGGAGCGAATCTTCCCCAGTGCCTCCCAAGGGCACTGGCCAGCCGCCCACCCAGCCGGCACCTCAGCAGCACCGCTGGGCTCAGCCCTGCCCCGCCTCCCCGATGTGCTCCCGGCTCCACCCTGCCAGCGGCTGGCTGCCGGGGACCAGAAGCGGCTAGAGCAATGTTCACCACAACTTAGTTGGTCTTTAGAAAAGTGAAAAACAAGATTTCAGCTAGATTAGTGAAAATAATGTTGACAATATTCAGATAGTCCATGAATAAAGAGGAGGCATTACAATACATGCCTCAAAGTGAAAGGGATTGTGTGGGGAGGCTTTCCAACCAATCATACAACAAGTTCCCAGAATGAGTTGATACATCACAGAAGCAACCTTCAGGAACTCCAGAAAGAAGAGGCAGAAAGCTTGAGGGCTGGGTATAGAGTTCAGTGGCAGAGTGGTAGCCTGGCATGTTCAAGATCCAGAGTTCAAACACACACATACACACACACACACACACACACACACACACACACACACCACATACACACACATACACATACATATACACTTACACAAGCACACACATACACACACATAGACACATACACACACAAACACTCACTCACACCTATACACACACACAGACCACTAGAAAGCCCAAACAATCCAATACATATATTTTGTCTGTCAAAACCTATGAATAAAAAAGAGTATCATAGATGATTTCTACCAAACACAGAAAAATGAATATTAATATTTCTTAAACGCTTCCAAAAACACAAGGCAGAATACTTCTAAAATGATTCCTGGACCAGCATCATCACTCTGATGCCCAAGTCTAATAGTTTTTATGTGTTTTTATTTCTCTATGAATTTGACCATCTCCAAAGAAGATACTACAGTATTTGTATTGTTATCATCAGAATTTCATAAATTACCAGGCATTATTTCTGTCTTGATTCTGTTAACTTACTGAAGATGTATTTTTCTTCAACTCTTTTATGAAATATCAGCGTGTATTATATTTTCCATGAATTCTAACATTGTAAGGTAGGTCTATCCTCAAGTGTTTTATTATGCTATTTGCTATTGAAATGCAGCTTCATCTGTGAGAACATCGACAGCGTTGTGTTGGTCACCTTGGAGTTCTGAGGCATGTACTACTGGTTAGTGATTGTGTGGAACTTAGTGGATGATTTGCCTGTGTTTAAGCTAGAGTTTTACATTGGGAGGGGACAAGAAATCAAGCACTGTATGTCTCAGCTCACAGCACATCACGTATCATGACTTAGCAGTGACACCATCACTATCAGCAGTGACACCTGCCTGGGGCAAAACTGACCAGTCTTATCCAGTCCGTGAGTCTTTCCTCTCATTTTTCATACATCACTACAGTGGACACTCAACTGTGAAGTATAATATGCTCCTTTCCTTGAGGGCAGAGTATTAACATAATTTTTAAGAATTTTTCTTGATGGGAAATTTAGTTTACTCTCCCCCAGTTATTTATTTATTCTAGCATTTATAAATATATGTATAGATTCAAGGATAATGAATTTATACTTTGGGTTTTAATTAAAAACCTACTTTATGTTATTACTCAAGCTACTCCAACTTTGACTACTGAAACTATTTTAGTTGTGTTACTTTGATATGCTCATCAATGTACATAAAGGTGCATTTTCTGACACTAAAAACTGCTTCAGGATCATCTTGTATATTTTCTTTTCCAGGCCTGGAATTACCCATTTTCTCAAAAAGCTCAGAATTCTTTATTTGAAGAACAGTATTAGAAAGTATTAGAAGCCAAGTTCTATCTCGTAGATATTATGTTGTTTTACTTTTTGAGACAGGGTCTCATGTGATCTAGACTGTCCTCAAACTTACTATGTAGCCTAGGATATGTAGAACTCATAATCCTCCTGCCTCTACCTCCTGATTGCTGGGCCTACAGTTGTGCAAAACTGTATACAACCCACCTGACAAATGTAATACTTCAGGGTTGTGATTGTTTGTCACACTGTTACCTAACAAAACAAAGTATGATTCTAATTTAAATGGAAATTTTTGAATATGTATATACATATATATTCAATTGATTTAAAGATTATCCTGAAATGCTAAGCATTATATTTTAATATCTCTGATTTACTAGAAAATACCTAGTTGTGTCAGAATTATAATGTTCAGCCAAAGAAAATGTAACTATATTTGGAGACTATTAGTAATCTGAAAATCTATAAAGTGGGTCAACTCATAAAATGAATCTAATAACACTTCTGAACATGAGTAAAATGCATGAATATAAATAAAATTACACTTGTGCAATTTCATAAGATACATTATTGCATCACATTTTATTTATATGATATGAAATATGATAACAAAATGCTTGAAACACATTTACAATCAACAAAATAGCTTCATATCTTGGACTCTTGACAGATCTCCCATGACACTTTAGTTTGTTTATGTCTTTTATCTCCCAGGAGAATACCTAAGAAAATTCATAGCTAAAAGTGTGAAACATTTAGCTTGTTAGAGGTATAAAATGTGGATATGAGTTCAGCCATTTACTTAATTTTTGTGTGGTTATGTAAAACTAAACCAGAATTATTGGGAAAGATGAAATATACTTTTTCTGTTATTTGTTTTATCACTAAATTTCATTAAACATTGAAGAAGAGTCTCCAAAATGCAACATGTAGACTTGTTTCAGAGGGAAAGTGTTTCAAAATGAACAGGAAGTAAGTATTCATTTCTTCCCTGTGTCGACTTACACAGTGTGACTACTTTGAATAAGATATAATAATATCAACCATTCATTAACACATCTTCCTCTTAGTACTCCTTGGGAGCCTTGCATTATCAGACTTGAGCTACAAGAGAATGAAGGTACTCTATCCACCTTTTTCATGAAGGTATTCATCATCTAGTTCCTTACTTTATCAGTTCCTTTGAAGGCTTAACAGGATTACAGGGAGAGCTTTATGAAAATGTTTAAATCAGATGCCTGCTAGAAACTCGTTCTCAATGCTTGGTCCTCAGATGATGACAACTTCAGATGAGAAGGCTTCATGGAGAAGGTTTGATGTTGGGGGTGGATTTTGATGTTTATTAACCCTTATCTTGCCTGTGTTAGTTTGGCTCACTCTCTTGCTGATATTTTCCACATGCTGTGGCAAAATTGAAGTCCAGCCTCTGCTCATGTCATCTCTGCCATCAGGAAGCCTAATATCATCCATCTATCATCTCTCTCTCTCTCTCTCTCTCTCTCTCTCTCTCTATCTATCTATCTATCTATCTATCTATCTATCTATCTATCTTCTATCTATCTCTGTGTGGATGTATATTTCTCCCATTACCTGTTTCTGGTCAGATGATTTTTCCCAGGGACAAGGCCACTACAACACACATTAATTTCTCAAATTTAAGACTGTGCCTATTTTATAAAGCACAGACCAACTACACATAGAAGAGACCTGAAAGCAGAGATTAGAGTGAAGAAAAGGTCTCTGGGACTATGATTAACATCTCTCCAAAAGATTCATTACCACGGTCCTCAGTATGCTGCATGCCTGTTCTTTTCCTATTCAGACCCAAAGGTCAGTATCCTTCCTTTTTCTTCCCAGTTTACCCAAGAAATGAAGATGAGAGGGCATTCCCAGCTTCCAGTTCATGATGACCGACTTAGAAGCCATGCGGTGTCCCGGGGGAACAGAGGTTAGGGTTTTTAGCTGTGATCCAGGCCGTGGACGCATGCAATAGCCAAGATCTCGACTTTGGACACTTTCCAGCAACAGATTCTACTGCTTGGAACCCACATCAGACATAAGGGCATGCTGGAGGCAGTGAGTACAACAGCCCAGCCGGCAGGACCTGCTCCAGCTGTCTGGGCCGGCTGCCTTGCCGCCAGTCTGGAGCCTCAGCAGGGCCACCTTCCCGCCCCCTGCCTGGGGCCCAAGCCAGCAGCCTTCCCACCCTCCGGGGCCCCAGCTGGCCACCTTGCTGCCAGTCCAGGGCCCGAGCTGGCCACCTTCCCGCCACCCCAGAGACTGGCCACTTTCCCGCCCATGGACCCAGCTGCATTTTCCACCCATTCCACCCGGGATGGGCTGCTTTGCTGTCCCGGTCTGGCTGCTTTCACGCCCGGGGACCCGGCTGCTCTTCCACCAAAGACCCAGCTGCTTTCCCGCCCTGGGTCCCAGGTGCTTTCCCATCCGGGAAAGGCTGCCTTTTCTGCCTGGGACCCAGCTGCTATCCCACCATGGAACCAGATGCTTTCCCACCCCAGGAACTGGATGCTTTCCCTCTCCAGGACCCGGCTACTTTCCCAACACTGCTCCTTTCCAGAGCTCATATCTCAAAGGCATCCCACCAACCACCTCAAGTGGAATCAAAATGGGCAGACATCAACGCAAAAATATTACACCAGCTAAGGAAACCACGCCAAATGACATCAACAACACAACTGGAGAGAGCAGAGGCAGGCCCAGGAAGACCTGACACCAAACCCTGAATATACTGGCACAGATCCTAAGGAGAACTTAATGTTAGTCATGAAAGAAAAGATGGACCAACATATTGAAAGGGTACAAAGTCAGCTTATTAGCATTACCACCAGACTTAATATAATGGAGGAGAACCAAATGGAAGTCAGAAGAGATATATCAAAACTACAGACAAGCCAACAAACTGAAGGTATCAAAAACCAGCTTTCCAAATTAACTGAAGACATCTTCAAATATAAGAATGACTGTCAGGAAGAAGTAATTAAAGCAAACATGGAAATGAAATCACATCTCAGCAGGATGATAGAAGCAACACAAAAAGAAGTTGCAGAAAACAAAAACCATATTGAAATAATAAGAACATCCCTAGAATCTCTTACCAACAGGATTAATCACTGGGAAAACAGAACCTCAGACATGGAAGACAGAACAGAGGAGAATTTGAGAGAAATCAGAACCTTGACAAAATTCAAAAGAGCAAGTGAACAAGACTCTAGGGACATGTGGGATACCATAAAAAGACCTAATCTCAGGATCATGGGTATCCCATGAGGAGAAGAAAACCAAACAGGGGCATATAAAATATTTCCAATAGAATCATTCAAGAAAATTTCCCATACTTGGCAAGCGATAGTCCTGTACAGCTAAGAGAGATACGGAGGACCCCAAACAAATTGGACAAAAGGAGGAACACTCCAAGACATATCTTAGTTACAATGCCAAACATTGAGGATAAAGAGAGAGACCTTAGAGCAACAAGAAAAAGGAAACTGATGCATAAAGGAAAACCCATCAGAATCACGTCAGACTTCTCCATAGAAACTTTAAAAGCCAGGAGAGCTTGGAACAAAGTGATTCTAGGCCTAAAGAAGAACGGATTCCAACCTTGACTACTCTACCCAGAAAAGTTATCCATCATAATTGATGGAGGAATTAAAGTATTCCATGAGACTAATAAGCATTACAATTACTTGAGCACAAAGCCAAACCTTCAAAAGATACTTCATGAGATATCCCATGCAGATGAAACAAACAACCAACCCCAGGAAAGGAACAGAGAACAAGCAAGGTAACACAAAAGAGATAACAGCAATAGCTCAGATACCAACCTCCATATTCTCTACAACATGGCAAAACTTACAGTTATAACTATGAATGTAAATGGACTGAACTCTCCTATAAAAAGTCACAAGATAGCAGGTTGGATCAGGAAAATGGACGCTTCCATCTGTTGCCTTCAAGAAACACACCTTATTGCTAAAGACAGTAACCTACTGAGAGTAATAGGATGGAAAATATTTTTCCAGGCATGTGGGAAGAATAAAAAAGCAGGTGTGGCTACTCTAATATCTGACAAAATAGTCTTTAAAATAACAGCAATAAAAAAGGACGATGATGGCCACTTCCTACTCATCAAGGAAACAATACAACAAGAAGACATCAGTATAATAAATATGTATGCATCAAATGCAAGGGCCCCTCAGTTCATTAGTCATAAATTATTTAAAAGTAAAGCAGATATAGATGCCAACACCATCATAGTAGGAGACTTTAACACTCCACTGTCATCACTAGACAGATTGTCCAAACAAAAGACAAGCAAGGAAATAAAGTTGCTAAATAGCACTGGCAAGCTAGGGATAACAGACATCTACAGAACATTCCACCCCAAGGAAACAGATTACACATTCTTCTCAGCAGCACATGGAACTTTTTCCAAAATTGACCATATACTGGGCCATAAATCATCCCTCAGCAAATTCAGAAAGATCAGTGTACTTCCCTGCATCATATCAGACCACAACACATTAAAGCTAGAAATTAACAATGGGAAAGGATCCAAAATTTTCAACAGATACTGACGACTGAACAACTCGCTCCTTAACAATGAATGGGTCAAACAAGAAATCAGACAGGAAATCTAGAACTTCCTAGAAACAAATGATAATGAGGACACAACCTTTCAGAACTTGTGGGACACAATGAAGGCAGTTCTAAGGAGAAATTCATTGCACTAAATGCCTTCATAACAAAGACAGAGAGGTCTCAAATCAATGAGCTATCCTCCCACCTAAGATTATTAGAACAGATGGAAAAATCCAACCCTAGGAGCTCAAGATGCAAGGAAATAATTAAGATCAGAGCTGAGATTAATGACTTGGAAACAAAGAAAACAATTGAAAAAAATAGACAAATCAAAGAGTTGGTTCTTTGAAAAAGTCAATAAGATAGACAAACCCCTGGCCAACTTAGTTAAATGAAAAACTGAGAAGGCCCAAATTAACAAAATAAAAAATGACAAGGGTAAGATCACAACAGATCCTGAAGAGATTGGAAGTACCATCAGGTCATATTTCCAAAACCTCTACTCCACAAAATCAGAGAACCTGGAAGAAATGGATGAATTCCTGGACACCTACCAACTTCCAAAGCTCAGACCAGAGCAGATAAAGACCCTAAACAATCCGATAACAATCACAGAGTTTGAATCAGTAATCAAGAACCTTCCCAAACGGAAAAGCCCAGGTCCAGATGGTTTCTCAGCTGAATTCTACCAAACCTTCATCATAGAACTTAAACCCCTCTTTTTGAAACTAGTTAGGAGCATAGAAAAATAGGGTAGGCTCCCAAACTCCTTCACCCTAATCCCCAAACCAGGCAAGGATGTAACAAAAAATAAAACTACAGACCCATGTCCCTGATGAACTTGGATGCAAAAATCCTAAACAAAGTCCTAGCAAACCAAATACAAACCCACATCAAGTCTATAATTCACCCTGACCAAGTCGGCTTCAGCCCAGGGATGCAGGGATGGTTCAACATATGCCAGTCGATAAATATAATTCACCACATTAACAAACTCAATTGCAAAAACAAAATGGTCATCTCAATTGATGCTGAGAAGGCCTTTGACAAAATTCAACACCATTTCATTTTCAAAACCCTGGAAAGAATAAACATGATAAAATCAAAATACAGATCTCCTAAAGCACAAATCATCCTCAATGGAGAATCATTCAAGGAGTTCCCGCTTAACTTGGGAACAAGACACGGGTGTCCACTCTCACCACTGCTCTTTAACATAGTGCTTGAAGTTCTAGCCCAAACGATAAGACAGGAGAACACCATAAAAGGGATACAAATCAGAAAGGAAGAAGTTAAAATATCCCTCTTTGCAGATGACATGATCTTATACATATTAGATCCAAAGAACAGTATCAGCATACTCCTGAAGGTGATCAATGCCTTCAGCAGAGTGAAAGGATACAAAATTAATACACAAAAATCAGTAGCCTTACTATATACAGAAGACAAACATTTGGAAAAAGACATCAGAGAAACTGTCCCATTCTCTATATCCCCAAACAAAATCAAATACCTGGAAATATCACTAGCAAAGGTAGTGAAAGACTTATATAAGGAAAATATTGAAACACTCAAGAGGGAAATAGAGGAGGATGTGACAAGGTGGAAAGATATTCCATGCTCATGGATAGGGAGAATCAATATAGTAAAAATGGCAATCCTGTCAAAAGCAATCTGCAGATTCAACGCAGTGCCAATAAAAGTCCCAACTTCCTTCTTCACAGGCATAGAAAAAATAATCTCAAAATTTATTTGGAAAGATAAGAGACCTCAAATAGCCAAAACTATTCTGAGCAAAAAAAAAAAAAAAACCCGCAGGAAATATCACCGTACCTGACTTTAAAACATACTAAAAAGCCATAGTAACTAAAACAGCATGGTATTGGCAGAAAAACAGACAGTCTGACCAGTGGAATAGAATTGAAGACCCAGCCTTTAATGCAAATAACTTCAGCGACTTAGTCGTCGACAAGGGTGCCAACAATGTATGCTGGGCTAAAGATAGCATCTTCAATAAATGTTGCTGGAAAAATTGGATAAACACATATAAAAAAATGAAAATAGACCCACTCCTTTCACCATGCACAAAGATCAACTCCAAATGGATCAGAGACCTCAATATTAACCATACAACCCTAAGCACCCTGGAAGAAAAAATAGGAGGAACCTTACATGAGATAGGAATAGGGAATAAGTTCCTGAGCAAATCTCCAGTAGCCCAGGAAGTGCACCAGTCACTTAACCAATGGGACCTGATCAGAATCAAAAGCTTCTGTATTGAGAAAATCATCATTCTCAGAGTCAATAGACCCCCTTCAAACTGGGAGATGATTTTTGCCAGCTACATCTCAGACAGATGCTTAATTTCCAGAACCTACAGAGAACTTAAAAAAAATTAATAACAAAAAAGCAAACTGCCCCCTCACAAAATGGGGCACTGTTCTCAACAGAGAATTCACAGAGGAGGAAACACAAATGGCCTTCTCTCACCTGAGAAAATGCTCAGCATCCTTAAGCATCATGGAAATGCAAATCAAAACCACAATGAGATACCACCTTACTCCGGTCAGAATGGCAATCATAAAGAAAACCAGCAACAATTGTTGCTGGCGAGGATGCGGGGGAAAAAGGAACCCTCATTCACTTCTGGTGGGATTGCAAACTTGTTCAACCACTATGGAAAGCAGTGTGGAGACTCTTGAACAGAATGGACATAGAACTACCAATGGACCCAGGTATCCCTCTACTAGGCATCTATCCACAAGATGTCACATCTCGGCGCAGAAACATTTATACAACTAATTTATAGCAGCTCAATTCATAATAGTCAAGAATTGGAATCAACCCAAATGCCCATCCATGGAGGAATGGACAGAGAAACTGTGGTATATTTACACGATGGAATTTTACTCAGCTGAAAGGAAAAATGACATATCGAAATTTAGGAAAAAATGGTCTGACTTCGAGCAGATCTTACTAAGGAAACACTCAAAAGAACAGAGAATCAAACGCTGCATATTCTCCCTCATATGCGGTCCTTACCCAGGATAACCGTAAACTCTACGCAGACTAGTAGAAAGAAGTGAGAGGTTATAAATGAGAGGTAAGGGATGGGGGGAGGGGAATGGCTTAAGCATGAGGATAAAACATACTAGGTTCAGAAACATAAAATTCTCACGAGCATACTGTAACCTATTGAGAAAGTAGTGGGCATCGACTGGCAAGAGGGGCCTTGAGTGGTAGGGGAGAGAGTCTAAGCCTGTGAATAATTAGATCAGTCTGACAACCCTGGTTCCCACCACCGGTTCCTTCCCTCACTGAGCTGTTGACCAAAGCAACCCATGAGGTTCCAACAACAAGACAGAATTCTGTCAAGGCTCTTGAGTGATTTCCCCAGGCCTGAGGCAAAACCCTGTTACTGAAGAAACCACAGACTGCATCGATCAGCATTGAGAAACCCTTCAATGTCCGGAATGGTATCCAGCCCCCAGAAGGCAGTTAGTGTAGTGCTGGAAGCCACTGTACAGGCTCCCAGGGGAAATTGATCAACGACAGCTGGAGTAAACAGAGACCACTGACATGAAACACAATCTGCGGCCATGAGTAGGCTGACCACACCTCTTACTAGGAGATTACAGTGAACCAAGAAAGGAGCACTTGTGCAATGGAGGAGCCTGGGCCTGGGGGAGACAATCAACAGCTTTCAAATTCAGCCAAATTTTCCACTTAGTGAGGGAGAGCCCTTGTCTGGAACTTGGGATTCAGGGTGATAGGCACCGGACCCCGTACTCTCTGGCTCCCAAGACAAGATGCACTATGACGGGGAGGCTACTAAAAATAGAATCTAGGTAATCCAGAATTGTGT
>PVHP010012413.1:0-42894 GCA_004024765.1 Zapus hudsonius
TTTGTTTTTTTTCACCACAACCCTGTTAAGTCTCCTTTGTGATACTGGTGATAATTCAGATAGGTTTCATCTTTTGTTCATAGCCCATCTCTACCATCCACCCTGTAGTCCTTGAACGAGTGATGGAACGTGCTTATAACCCCAGCACTGGGGGGTGGGGGGTGAGACGGAAGGTTTTCTTGGGCTCACTGGCCAGCTTGGGGGGGGTGGCAGAGGAGCCATCTGACCTCCTCCTCAGGCTTCCACATGCATACACACAGGGCACACACATGCACATACGCCACATGCAAACACACATCATACCTACTACACTTATATGTGCAGGAACAACAACAAAAAAAAACTCCAGAAAAGGAGTTTTAAAAAATTCTTTAAAAAATGTGGATGGTTCCTGAGGAATGCCAGTGGAGTTTGTCCCCTTGTAGGTATACAGTTACACACACACACACATGCCTGCACACACTTAAACACATTTTTAAAAATGGAAGCAAAAGTGTTTAAACAATAAAATTTTTATGAGAGAGATGGTTCAGCGGTTAAGGCGCTCGCCTGCAAAACCTAACGACCCGAGTTTGATTCCCCAGTGCCCACATAAAGCCAGATGCACAAGGTGGCATATGCATCTGGAGTTTGTTTGCAGTGGCTGGAGGCTCTGGCGTGCCCATTCTTTCTGTGTCTTTATCTCTGTCTGTCTCTCTGAGTTCAAATAAATAAATAAAAATATTTAAAACAATTTTATAGATCTGCAGCATGTGACAGGATACCTCAGCAATTTCCTGAGTGATTTCAGGAAACTTATCCTCACTGCTTTCTAGGGCTCAGGAAGGGCAGACTCCTCCTTCCTGGACCTGTTGACTTTACCCGCACCTTCTCCAAAGCAGCATCTGGTTTTGCTCTTTCCAGGGGCCTTGATTTTCCATCAGAGAGATGGAGGTCCAGGCAGGCCATGTGACTGGCATGGACCCCACAGGAGGTCCCCGTGACCTGCAGTATGGGGACCTCCTCAGCAGGGTCACTGTTCTTTCAAGGACACATTCCATCTGTCAGAAAACACGACTGGACAGCTAGAAGAATGTCAAAACTTGCTTAGAATGTCTTATTTTGACAAGAAGAAGTTCAGAGCAGATACTGAAAATCATTTTCAATATGCAGAGGGGAGAGTGCTCTGGAAATCGGGTGGTTATTTATGAAGCTTGGAGCAGGGGACGGAGGCTTCCATGTTCAGTAAAATGAGAGTGATAAAATTTTAATGTTGAAGGCACTTATGTTTTAAGTGTTTTCTACCATTCTGCTCCATCGGTTGTCCTTGCAGACACAGCTGTTTCCAGGGCAGTGTCTGAGCCTCGGCCAAAGCCAAAGAAATCCAAGCACCCAGGGATTGGCATGTGAGTAGGGCATCAAAAAGCAGGCTTGCTGGCCTGCATCTCTGAACAGTAACCCTCAGAATCTTCTGACACAGAGGGGTCCACACCAGTCTCCCAGTTCCACTACCTGCTCCTCTGGTCACCATTTTTGAGACTATAAATACAAGCTCAAGAGGAGAGAGGGATGTGGGGAAAATCCAATTAACTCAAATGAAAGTCATACAGAATAAACTGCCCATCGCTAAAAGAAGTAGGTTTTTAAATGGAATGATTCTTTAGAGCAGAATGGATCAAACAGGTCCTCATGGTAAGAGAAGATGAACTTTTCGAATAGTGGGCTTTTTGTTGTTGTTTTGTTTTTCTGGAGGCATCATGCGCTTGAGGATGTTTTATCTTCTCATTAAGAAAGCGGTTAGAAGTTTGGAGGCTTTTCATCACTGTTATTAACTTGCAGGGGAAAAAAAATCTCCCTACTCTAGCATTCACTAAACGCATCTCTTTGTGTACACAAAAGTTAAAAGTAGTCTGAAAAATACCATTGGTAAGCAAGGGGGGAAACCCTACTGTTTGTTTCCTCATAGAAATGACATTTTTATTTAGGGAGAAAATCCATGAATTTGCAATCTCCCCCTTTCTAGGTTTTTGACATTTCTTGCAAATTGTATGTAAATGAATGCAAATAAGCAATCCTCACCAGCAAGCTGCTTAGAAGTGTAAAATGCATAAAATTAAGATGCTGAGAGAAACGTGCATCTAATTAAGGTAGCATGTAAAGAAATGTTTAAATTCAAATTAGATGCTTCAGTGGGAAGAATTGCTTGTTTAACTCAAAAGATGTTTTGTATAATCTAGGGGAGACTTGTCCATAGCTCAAAACTTAGGTTTAGGAGCTTAGTTAAATCCAATTAGCTGACTTAGTTAGACTTGAAAGCTGGATCTTACTTAAGAATTAAAACACCATAAAAATGTATTTTGGAGGCTGGAGAGATGGCTTAGTGGTTAAGGTGCTAATACCTGCAAAGCCTAATGACTGGGGTTCACTCTCCAGAACCCACAAAAGCCAGATGCACAAAGTGGTACATGCATCTGGAGTTTGTTTGCAGTGGCTAGAGGCCCTGGCACACCCATTCTGTCACTTTCTCTTTTTCTCTCCTCTCTCTCTCTCTCTCTCTCTCTCTCTCTCTCTCTCTCTCTCTCTCCCTACTTGCAATAAATAAGTAAATAAATAGTTTTTTAAACAGTATTTTTCAATTTGGCCTTGGCTCATGCCTTTAATCCCAGTACTGGGGAGACTGAGGTAGGAGTATCCCTGTCAGCTACAGAGTAAGTTCCAGGTCAGCCTGGGCTAAAGTGAGACCCTGCCTCAAAATAAAATAGACACACAAACCAAAATAACAAAATTAATGCATTCTTTTTTGACCACCTCTACCTATCAGCCTAGAAAGTCCAATTCCATGAGTTGGTTTTGTTGGTGGTGAGACAGGACGTGACACTCTCTTCTATTCATAGCATGTCTTAGTTGGTCCATAGGGGTGGGTACAGCATGTGAGATATCTTTACACACGTGCAGCATGCATTGGTCAAATCCAGACATCTGTCCCCATGGTTCCCAGTAGCTGCTCAGGTCATGAGGCCAGATACCTCAGCAATCCCTGCCTGTCACTGAAGGTCCTGAGGATTGATTCCTGGAGAACACTTCCATGTTGGAAGGCCGATGAAGCTGGGTCCTCATGTCTGTGAAAGGTAACAGCACAGGGTAGATAGATGCATGCACCAGTGATTAGTGAGGGCAGCCAGGCAAAGGGCACTGTGTTCTCCTGGAGCTCTTCACCACCAGAGGGCTGCCCACTCTGGGGGAAGGATCAGTCCTTCTTGGAAACACCCTTACAGACCCGCCCAACCCGTGTGTTTCTTACTTGATTCCCCATCTGATCTAGTTGGCCAGGAAATTTAACCATCACACTCAGATTCACAAAAATTAGACTACTGATTTCTGTATCCTGCCAAAGTGCAATTTGTATTTATGTTCCCCTAAGTGATTGGAGGAGAAAATGTGATGGACCCTATTGCTCACAGCCCTGGTTTGTGCCACATCTCCTTGATGCCCACCCGGCCCGCCATCAGTGGAGCATTAGTTCTTAGAGAAGGCAGGTGGCGGTGCTGTCGTATCTTCTAAAATGCTTTAAGACCTCACAGGCCCTCTGGGAGATATTGGAAGCTCCCTAGACTTGCACAGGCCACACTTTGAGCATGATGGGGCATCATGTGGAGACCTCTCATATCGGCTGTAGAGATTGTGCCAGGAATGGGGCAAGAAAGGAGTGTCAGGGTCAAGTGTGTGCCTTACAGTGACCACAGTGACAGAGCATCTCCTGGGGGTGTCGGGAAGCTGAAGTGGACATCGTTGCCAAAATGTCACATTCTTAAGCTGGGTTGTGGCTCAGCTTGGCTAGCATATACAGAGTTCTGAATACTATCTCTATGGTGTGCACGCCTGTAATTTCGGTACTAAAGAGGTAGAGGTGAGAGGATCAAGAGTTCATGGTCATCTTCTGATAGGTAGTGAATTCAGAGTTCAAGGTCAGCCTGGAATATATGAAACTCTGTCTCAAAAATAAAAGATAAGACAAAAGTCATAATCTCATTCTATTTTATCTAGATAGATAAGATTAAATTCTTAAGCGCTTTTGGGCAGTTTATTTTTTTAATGCAAAATCACATTCAATGGCACAAATAAACTGGACTGCGGTATTTTTGTGGGCAGATTTAGTCCTAGTCACACACACACACACACACACACACACACACACACACACACACACACACAGCTCCCAAGCCTTGCGGGCCATTCCTTCCGGCCCTCCTCATGTTGTCATTAGCAGTATGTTTCTTGGACTGTACACATTGCATTTGTTTACCATGAAGACCTCCCACACTGCGGAAGTCAGGGAGACTCATTACTTGGTTAAAAGGTCTAGGTCAATGCGATGGTCTGATGTCATCTCATCCTCTATGTGGACAGTAGCCCTGCCTGCCTGGGACACCATGAGGACCCCCGTCTCTGTGTTGAGCTCTTTAAAAATACCAGGCAAACAATGAATCTTCAGACTCAGCTGATTGCATTGTGATTGATCCGTGCCAGTTTTTAGGGTAATTGATGATATCGCCTTAGTTGAGTCTGTTAGTGCAAGTAATTATTAATCAATATGCCCTCAGCTCTGACTTCAGAAGATAATGCTCACACATGAGTATTTGAGCATTTCCACCGGACTAGCAGGATCAATCAGTGAGTGCTTTAAAACACTTTAATTACATGCAGCTCCATATTCCATTCTGGCCCATGTTTACCCAGACAACTTGTTGTCCCATTCTGGCAAGAGTCACAGGAAGTTTTTCATTGCCATGGTAGAGACAAAATGCGTTGTGCACCTTTGATTGACTGAGTCGGTTTAAAGTGATTTAGTTAAATGCCTTCAAAAAGAGCATTGTGGCTTTCCTTTGGAGAGGATAATTAACATTGCCCTGGAAGAAGGAACACGTTACTAATTTCCATTCGGTTGGAAAACAGCTTGCTAATGTGGATACTGAACAGTGCCATCGATTTACCCTGAAAGCAGAGAATATACCAGAACACGGGAGATGAAGGTGTGAAGCGTTTTCGATGCTTCTGGAATGGTCACGAGGGTAGAAGGCACTCTGTCACTTCCTTGTGTGAAGGCTTTCCAGCCTGGGGTTTGTTGTTTTGCTCTCTTGGGCAATATTTTGATGACTGTTGTGGTTTCGTCTTTTTCTCCCCTCCCCTCCTCTGTGAGAAGAAAGTAACCCCTGCTGGAATGAGCTTGGCTTTGTCACAAGTGGGATGCCAAGCATCTGGTTTTGTTCTACTTCCAGAGGGCACAGGAATGTGTGGTCCTTAGCCAGGAACTTTAGACATGATTATAACAGATGGGAAATTTAAATGACAGTTCCCTGAATTGTCGTTGTAGAAGCCCCTTCAGCTAGCACAGAGACGTTGCCTTACGCTTCTCACCCATGTTCTTCCTCTTGCTGCTGCTGAAGCAAATCTCAGTGGTGAATGCTGAGGCACTCAGCCCCCTTCAAGGTCATTCCCTAATTCCCTAAATGCCCCATGCCTCCTGGGACTTCCACAGCTTGAGCCCAAAACTTGCCAGAGGCGCAGACTACAACTTTGCCTCAGTTCCTGCAGCTGGCTGGGTGTCATGCCCCCTCCAAGGCAACATCTTCCAGCTGTCACTTAGTGGGAGGGAGGAACATGGGTTCTGATGTGGGGTCTCATGGGAGCTAATGAAGGGGGCATTGCGGGTGCATCTGACTTGGAATTAGCTCCACAGGGAAGATCAAGGAGTAGGAAGCTGGCTCTGTCCACAGGAAGTTGCTGTTCTGTCGGGAAAGGTTGCGGTGGAGAGGTTACTCTCAACCATTTAAGAATGCAGAAAGAAGAGACTGACCTGAAAGGGCTTGGGGGGGGGGCACTGGTGGCTAGGACCTGAGTGTCTATGGAAGAGGAGGGAAACACGAGGCAACCGGCCTGTGTCTCACATGGGCTTCTGAGGTTGCCACTGCTTATCCTGGGCTCCACCTGCCATCCTCCAACACTGACTCACTCTGAGTTCATCAGCGGAAGCTGGGAAAGGGCAGTCTATGATTCTTCCAGAATGGCATCTTCAATGGAGGAGGCAAAGTGTTGCAGGGGAGCACATAACAGTGAATTGGGTGTGAGTGCCAGAGCAGCTCAGGGGCAGGTGAGCTGCCTGGGGACATCTTTTAATCACCAGTACAGGATATCTGTGTGTCTATAAGACCCATAGGGTGCTGGTTCTCTTTTTCAAGTTTGCACATTCTCTTACCTAGCTGCTGGCACTGGGTCCTGGTGGTGGTACCCCAACTGTTATAATTCAGAGCACAGCCTGAGTGGGAGTTGCCACTTACTACCACGGGGTCCTCTTTTCCCCAGGGACTTCCCTTCAGCAGCAGAAACAGGAGAAGTTAAGTATCTCAAAAACTCACCTGTCTGTGCTGTACCCGGCTCAGTAAATATCCAGTAACCAAAGAATGACTTCAAATGGATTCCTCTTTTCTTTCATCTTTTCCTTTTGTTTCTATTTTAATGTACATGACAACCAGTCTAAACCCAGAAAGGAGGAAATCCTAAGCATGTTTGGAGATCTAGCTGGACAGACAGTTGTCTAGGAACAGACTGATGACATGCCATGAAAGACAGAGCTTGTCAGCCCGGAAACCCAGGATTCTCCCAGGACAGGGCTGCTCGCAGGACCCACCTAAAGCTAGCATTGCCTCACAGTTGTTTTCTCAAAGTTAAAATGAAAAGAACAAAGCGCAGAAAGGGCCCATGTGAACGTGATTCCTGACCAGCTCGTCCAGTCCACACGCAGATCAACCAGGGTTCTGGGTCCCCAAAGTGATGGCTGTGCCACTAACTGTTGGTCCCTTGTTACTGAACACAAGGCTATGGAGGGGAAAACAGCATTTGTGTAAACAAAACAGGAGGTTACAAGACTTTAGGGGCAGGAAGTAGCAGTAAATACTTGAAGCACTTAGAGCAGTGCAATCACTCAAAGTGGAATCTGGCCTCCTTTTAGCTTTTCTTGGCTGTCTCCTTCCTTCCTTTTCTCCCTCCTCTCCTCCCTCTTTCCCTTCCTTTCTCTCCTTTTTCTTTTTTAATAAAAAGAAGTACAAACAGGTTTGAAGTTACATGGACATGTAACTGGAAATAGTGCCCCTGAGGGATTTGCTTTCCCCAGAGGATGAAATTCCCTCCTTTGGATCTGGCTGGTATGAAGTACTCCAAAGTTGGGGGGAGCAGCTATCTCTATAATTAGATTCCCATTGTTCTAGAGTTCTCCAAAAATTAGAACTAGTATACAAGCCAATTCATTCCAGCTCTTTCCAAGTTCCAGGAGCCAGGGGTACATGGATCCCAAAGATCTGCTTCGGAGTCTCACTCAGTGTGTCGGGGAAATGGTTAAGCCCAACGTGCACCACCGCACCCCTCTACACGAACTGATAATCGAATGATTTTTTTTCCTTTTATAAAGCACAACTAGTAGGAAAGTTTGTATTTATTAAATGTATTTTGAGAAAGAGTTGCAAATTCCCACAATGTGACTCGGCTGGTTTGTTTTTTGTCTTTTGAAAACAGCCTTTGTGGCCTCAGATCCCCTTTCTCTTGAAGGGGCTGTGTTGTGGTCAGCTTTCTAGTTGCTGCGCAGAAAGAACCCAAGCAAAAGCAGCTTGTGGAGGAATGAGTTTATTTGGCTTACGGACTCGAGGGGAGACTCCATCCTGGCAGGGAAAACGATGGCATGAACAGAGGGCTGAACATCACCTCTGCCACAGCAGCAGGAAGGTGTGCCAAACACTGGCAAGGGGAAGCTGGCTTATAACCCCCATAAGCCTGCCCCCAACAACACAGCTTCATCGAGGTTGTAAAACCCAAACTGCCATCAGCTGAGGATCAATCTATCAGAACACATTCATTTGTTTGTGGGGGACACCTGGATCAAACCATGACAGGCTGAGTAAGAAAGTTCTAGGGAAGTCCATTTGAGTGTTGTTCTGAGGTGTAGCGCTGGAATGTTCTTCAACTTGCAAAATAAACATCGTATGGAAAAGCAATTTTGAACATCAATGTATAAGCCATACCTTGGCTACTTAGGTCTTAGTTTCCCGCTGAGTTAAGGAGCCAGGAGCTGCTGCTCCGTTCGTGACATTGGCCTTGAAGTACCTCAGGAAGTTAATGACCTGTTTTGAAAAAGTCCACTCAGGAAAGTTCTTACACTGGTGTAAACCAGAAATATTTTATATTTTATATTGAGTCCTAAGTATTGTGATAAACCTACTGTATGACAGGTGTATATACCTCTGTTCACTCTGCCGTCCAGTCAAGATATTAGTAAATATGTTTCACATGAAAGCTTAGAGAGGGAGGACTGCTCAGCTGCTCCGCTTGGGTCACACAATTGGTACTGAGTACTTTGGTCAGCTGCTCCCCTGAGGACCCAAGGAATGGAGGAGCCTGAGTGATAATTACCAGGTAGTAAGCCTTGTCCCTCCTCCAATTTTGAAGAACTCAGAAGATGCAAAAGACACCTTGAATAACAACTTCATTTCAGGAGGCTCCAGCCAAGCATGTGGTATTTGGTCTGAGTTATAGGAATAAGGTCAAGATGAATCATGAGGAAATGAGAACTGAGTTCCTTTTCAATGAAGGGACATTTAGTTCTCTTGGATTGTCACAGCTCTTCTGGGCTGTTTTCCTATAATTATTCTGATTAATTCACAAGTGATGTATTGACATTTAGAACCAGTTCAGGAGAAATTTCTTCTCTCCTGTGTCTTGGGGATCCACACAGCCTCTACCTCTCTGTGTCCACAATGGACATTGTCCTTCATCCCCTGTTCCCTGTGGACAGAGGCTCTTCCCACGGGACAAACACTTCAGTAAACATGCCTGTCCCACACTGGAGTAGCAGGACCATCCTAGACATCTCCATGCTACTTTTAGATACTTCTACTCAGGGCCTCAGTGGCCTGAATTGACTTTTGAAACACACACACACTATAAGCAAATTCCTTTTGTCATTTATGTTAGAAGAGCAAGAGGATATTCTGACATTTTCTCCTCACCTAGGTGGTTTTCTTTGCATTCCTTTCTCCTGTCCTCAGCTCCCATGGGATCAGGGACACTGCTTGTCCAGGCATCATAGAGATTGGGTGGCAACCACCAGCTGTGGGTGGGTTTCAAGAATCAGTTTTTTTCTTAGCACCCTATCTGCCAGCATCCTTGACCAGTTCCATCATCAGCAAAGTAGTGACAGAGATAGGCCAAGCCCTGGTTACAGTGGTGAATGGTCTCTGCTTCCTGCGAACTATGGGAGTTTAAGATAACTGATCTATAATCACAGAACGGTATTGTTCCTCACTGGAACGCACAACTTCCTTTTTTAGAGTTGGCAGATGCATCCATCAGGCCCCAGACTCTGTGCCTCCAGGCTTGGCATTTTCATGCGTTGGGGGAGCAGGGGCAGGCCATTCAGGGTCAGGGTTTCAAGTCACACACCACAAGGCATTGTGTGGAGAACATCTGCCCTGTTTTTTCTGAGGAGAGAGCCTTCTGATAAAGGTTGGTATTTATGAAGCACACTGTGCCCCATGTGTCTTTCTTGCAACGTGACATGAAAAGTCATTATCTTGCTTTGAGGAAGAAAGGAGAGTACTGGCCCTGGACCTGTGTGCTCTGTGAAGGGGCCGTGTTGTTGGAGCTGCCTGGGCTACGGAGGCTTCTACCTGTGTGACTGTCCCTTTGCTGTTGAAATATAAAGATTTCCACTTGCTGGATCAGATTTATGATTAAAAGAAGCCAACTTTGCCATAGGTAATTAAGCCCAGGAAGGTTTATTAGCCTCGTTCATTTCGTCAGTCATTCATGGGCATCTTTCATCCCCTTGTCTCCATAAATGAGGACTTTCAGAGCTTTGCAGCCCAAAATGCCTTGTTCTTTCTGATGTCATGCACGGAGTTCTGCCTGTATTATTTTTCACAGCCAGGTCAGTAGATATTACCACACAGCCTGATGTGTACGTATCTGGAGATGTTTTATCAAGAGTGTGTCTCAGGACTGGGGATAAATGGTGTGCAGGACTTAGAACATCTGAGGGCTACAGCCCATAGATTCTGTGCTGAGAGCCTGGAAGAGAGAGGACCTCACCTTCTGGGGTAACCAGAGAGACAGGTGTACTGGCCAGGCATCACTCCTTAAAGCCACTGTGAAGTTCCCTAAGCAGCAAGGCTTCCTGCCCTTTCTTGGAGGGGGGACCCCTTGATCTCACATTCTACCAAAACGAGGCAGTCGGCGGGAAATGCTGGCCTCTCGTTCTAATTGCCCAGTGGGTTGAGGTCTGGGAACAATACATGGATATTAAAGAAAGGTCAGGCTTGAAAGGAGGCAGCACAGCAGGCAGGCCAAATCGAGGAAGATGGAGGACCACTTTTTCCCTTCTTTTTAAAATTACTTAGGCTAAGGCGGTGATTTTCTTACACATTTTGAAATGTGGTCGATGAGGACTAGTCGAGTTGATTTGGGAGGTGTTCTCTAATCTTTTATCTCATCCCATCAGATCATGAATGAAAACCTCAGCTCTGAAAGAAGGTTAGACCAAGTATGCTCTCAACACAAAGACTAATAGCTCAGAAGCCGAGGAGGGAGGATGGCTCGTGTTACTTCCTGCTGCCGCCAGTCCGTTTGCTGCACAGTCAGAAATAGTTGGCATGTGTTTAAGATTTCCTGCTACTTTCTTGCTTTTAGCATGACCCTATATGATTGCCTCTCTGTGTGTGCATGTGCGTGCATGTGCGTGCGTGTGTGTGTGTGTGTGTGTGTGTGTGTGTTGCTCAGAATGGAACCCAAGGCCTCCCATATGCTAGGTAAGTGCTGTATGATTAGAGTGAATCCCCCAGATCCCTAAATTTTAATATTTAGAATAAAAGTAAAGTAGAATGAGAGGCTATGTCAGTCAGTCCAGAGCAAAGTGCATCCACATACACAAAGGCTGCCCATTTCCTAAGGCAGAACTTGAAAGAGGCAAATGACAGTCCATCGCTTCCTGTGAACAGTCCCCAGTCCCATAACTACAGAAAGGTCTGTTGACTCAGTTGCTTTGTATCTAGGGTTCTATAAATAGCAGACTCTTCTCAGTAACAGGGCTCTCCTCCACAAACTGCCTTCCTTTCTCTTCCTTTTCAATTACAGTCATTTTCTGATGTGATTGCAACAGCCTTTGCCACACCTAAGTCCCTTACCCCAGAAGAGAAGGCCCCTTTCCAAGTGCTGGAGGGAGAGGCTGGTGAGCCAGGATCAGGGAGGGGTGGCGGGTGGGACAGGTGGCAGGAGGAGCCCAAGAGACACAGCAGCACCACTGGGGCCATTATTTTGGTTGGAAATGCGTAAGAAAACCTTTCCTCAAAGTGGAAACAATAAACAAATTATCCACTTCCACCACCAGTTAATTGAGGCAGATTCTCCATAGACAGGTGGGTTTTCTGCTAACAAGCATGTCCACTGATTCAGTCTCCTGAGCAGTCTGCTGTTGCTCGTCTGATTTATAATCACCTCAATCTTTATTTCTTTTTAAAATATTAAATACTTTTTTTTTTTGTGTGTGTGTGTGTGTGTGTGTGTGTGTGTGTGTGTGTGTGTGTGTGTGTGTTTGCCAGGGCTTCTTACCACTGTAAATGAATGCCAGACAGATGCCCCACTGTTTGTGTCTGTCTTTACATGTGTACTGGGAATTGAACTTGGAACCATCAGGTTTTATGAGCAAGCACCTTTAACAGCTAAGCCATCTCCCCAGCCCTTAATAACATTATATATAGTAAAGAAAACGCACCCTATTTTTTTTTTTTTTTGCATCCTCTTGGCTTAGAAATCCATGCCTGTCATTTGATTTTAGGACAGGGGATTTTTAATATTAGATTTAAAATTAAATTGATTCATCTCTTTATTTTGTGGGAAGTGGCGGGCAGAGCACAGTGCATAAGCATGTAGACCTAGTGATTTTAGTAGCAAGATAATGGCCTCCTTTTTTTGTTTGTTTGCTGGTTGGTTGGTTGGTTGGGTCTCAAGCCCAGGCTGACCTGGAATTCTCAGGGTAGCCTGGAACTCATGGCAATTCTCCTACCTCTGCCTCCTGAGTGTTGGGATTAACACCCAGCTAAAATCATGTGAGAGGAACATGATGACTTTTAGTTCAATTAGAGAAGCACTCTTTGTAGACATTCGATTCAGCTTCTGACTGTGTGTGTGGTCCTCTCCACTCTCCCCAGTGCACGCAGAATGCTGGCTGGCCAAAGTAAACATTTGCTAATTGTCTTTCTGCCCAAAGCAGAAGCACTAGGTCCAAGAGTGGGAGAACCCTGGCTCCCTTGAGTGGTAGAAGATCTGAGCAAATTGACATGTGGACACTTAATACTTAAATTGTTAATATTATTTTACTTTATTTTAATTTTAATTTTATTTATTCATTTTCAAGCAGAGAGATACAGAGAGAGAGAGAGAGAGAGAGAGAGAGAGAGAGCACACCAGGGCCACCACCTTGTGGGTCTGGCCTATGTGGGTCCTGGGGAATTGAACCCGGGGCCTTAGGCACCGGAGGCAAGTGCCTTACGTGCCGAGCCATCTCTCCAGCCCTTATTTTACTTTAAAATTCTTAATTGTCATAGTCTGTCACACACTGCTGGGATGAATCTCCAAACCAGGCACAATTTTGGGGAGTAAAGTATTTATTGAAGTAACAGACCCAGGGGAAGTTAAGGAAATGGTTGGCTTTCTTTCACAGAAGCAAGCAGAGAGAGAAACCCATCACCAGCACCTCAAGTAAGCACTCACACTGTAACTCACAAAAATGCAGAACTGCCAGAATGGGGTTCCAGCTTTTCTTTTGCATATCTATCCCTAGTATTTTGCATCCAATTTGAAATATCTCAGGGCTAGACCCTAGGAGGCCAGGCCAAAGGGACACTTCCTCCAGCCAGAAGGGTGAAGACAATTCACAATTATGATAAATTCTATTGGGGGACATTTACTCAAAACTACCATATTAATCATGACATAAGATTGCTTTATTATGCCCCCCTTAACTGTGCCTTTCATATTCCTCACTGTACACTGCTTTCTAATACACAGGGAAAGAGCGGCTTTATGAGGCTTCTTAAAGATTAGAACATCTCCTTATTATAAATTGCCTGATTCTTGACTGTCCAAATAAAATACCCCAATTGCTTGCCTGAGCAGTGTTTTTTCCTCCAGGTGAAAATATATTTTATTTTATGTGGTTGTGGCGATGAAATTTCTTCATATGCTTTTTTGGATCAAAAATTCATGTAGACATGAATTTGCAAATATGCAAAAAATGTAAATGTGCAAGTTTATGATCTTAGTCCCTGGGCCCCCACATGGGCATACAGGAGCATATTCAAGTTTATTTTTAATTTCTTTTATGGCTGGGATGGTTTCTCTTTGTTCAGACACACGCACAAGCACCCGTGTGCATGCATGCATAGTGCACACACAGTAGCAGGAAGTATAAACAGGGCTTTCCCAAGTGACAGAGGCAATTTTCTGAATGAGTTGCACAACTGGATTAATATCTTCCTTTGGAGTTATCAAGGACAAAAGCTCATCATCTCCTGGCTCTCAGCTCTCCATAAAGCTGGGCTGGATTTTGTGTACATACGGCGGCATGGGGGGGGGTGTGGTGGGGGAAGAGGGGGTTGGGGTGTGTGTGGTGGTGGGGCTGAACAATTCTCTTTAACCATGTGCAGTTAAATCCCATAATGGTACATGCTCCGATTTAATTAGTTCTCATCATATAACAAGCTGCAGCCAGATTGATATAATTAATAATGATGATGGTAGTAATAACATCCCCATTATACATACCACGAACTTGAAGTGCCAAATTAAGCATTTGTATTGTTTTAGAAATACAATGAATTTTCAATTTGTTTTGAAGTGAATTTTTATTATAAATAAAAATACTTTCAATTAAGTCCTTCCTGCGATTACCACCTAGTTTCCAAATGTCTTTTTTGTTCTCTAATAAAGTCATATTTAGGAGCGCAATATGCATAACCTTTAAAGATATATTCTTATTTATTTATGAGTGAGAGAGTGCATGGGTGCACCAGATCCTCTTGATACTACAAATGAACTCCAAATACATGTACAACTTCGTGCATCTAGCTTTTACATGGGTACTGGGGAATCAAACCCAGTCTGGCAGGCTTTATAAGCAAGCACCTTTAACCACTGAACTATCTCTCCATCCCCAATATGCATAATTTTTTTTAGCCTTTTGGCTAAGACCAAATGAAATTTAATATATAAAACTGATCAGGCCACAGGCTCCAGTTGCCTAATGGATAAGACACTGTCCAAAAACAGATCAGAACTGTTTTATTAGACAAGTATAAATTTATATTAAGGTCAAAGTAAATTCATCTGTTATTTCTTTTATTTCTTCATGTGTGTAATGTGTATGTATAGAGAATGCATGGATGTGTCTACATGCGCCTGCCCCATGAGCATACACGCAAAGGCGAGAGAAGAATATGGGGTGTCCTGAGTTGCTTCCTTGAGAGGAGTCTCTGGACCTGGAGCTGCCATTGGACTGTCAGGCTGCTGACCTGTGAACCTCAGAGATTTCTCTTGTCCCCACTCCCAGCAATCTGGGTTATTGGCAGGCGTGGCCATGCCCCACTTTTTATGTGGGTGTTGAAGCTGGAGCTCAGGCTCTCTCAGGCCCTCATGTTTGTGTGGGAAGTGCTCTTAACCTGCTGAGCCATTTCCCACCCCACATTCATCCATTAGCCTCTGTGACAGGGAGGCACCTCTATGGAAGCTTGGCATCCCAGGACCAAACTCCAGTTCCTTGATTTCATGGCTCCCTCATATTACCCACAGTCGAAAGTTTTACCTGGAATTTCCCCCTGGATCCCAACCAGCCAAGTTAGGCTCATTATATGTATCCTCATCCTGACTCCACACCCTTCCCCCCACCCCCATCTGAATGCAGTACCTCTTCTCTTTCTTTATACATGTTTCCTGACCTTTAACATGGAATTGAAGCATTTCTCTCTTGCATTTGATGCCGTTTTATAACATCTCTTGCATTAACACCCTTGCATCTGCCAACTGTTAGATGCTTATACACATGTCTTTCTTTTCATCTAGGTTGCAAGCTTCTTCAGCAAAAATCAGGAAGGAAAATGCCCTCCTGCTCTTACAGTTTTGTGCAGGACTGATGTGTATAGTTGCTAGTTCTTACAGGAGGAAATGGGCATGTGACATCTTTTTACATCTGTGTGGCCCTAGTGGCTCCCTTTCTAGTTGGTCACATTGAATTGGAGCACTGTGGGATGGATGATAGACCTCATTCAGAGCCTGGGTGGCCTTGTTCCCTCACCAACCAGAGTGCTTCCTATCCTTGCCTGAGGGGTGCAGCAGAGTCTAGGGGCAGCCCCTTGGTGACAGGTGCTTGCTGGACCTGTTGAAAACTGAGAGCAGACACATGTCTCCTGTCCAGCTTGCTCAGGTACTCCGAGGTGCACCATGAGGGCAGTGACAGGGTGCCCTTTCAGTGGCAGAGTGTGTGAATTGGTGACCCAGAAGCTGGTAATGCCCTTCCCTTGGACAAGAAGTCAGACATACATATTCCTATTAGAAAAATTGGAATGATGGTTTGGAAGTTGGACAGTGTGATAAACATGTTTCCTGTTTTGCCATCCTGGTCCATGTGTGTGGTAGACAGAAAAGGAAGTTGCTTCTATACTTTCCTTTACCAAACAGGTCAATAATAGCTTTCTTCCTCTCACCTCCCTATAAAGTTACATGAATGAAAAACAGCATTTTCTCAGAACATTGGAAATTTCTTTCCAAAGCTCATTCTTCTGTTCCCCATCCTCAACCCGATCCCCCCACTGTCAAATAGAATTCAGCTTTATTCCAATCTGAACAGCATGAGTCTTAACCCATGGATATGTGCTTGACGATTTGTATGGCTTTGAAAAGTTACAAGCTGAGGTTTGTCTTGTACAGTCATACTGGGAGTTGTTTATTTATAGAGGGACTTCAGGGAATTTGGGAAGGAAGAAGGCACAGTCCACTCGCTCCCAGAGATTGAAAGATTTTTTTTTTAATTTTTTTTTTTTTTTTTGGTGAAAATCAGGTATCCATGTGTGCAGAAGTAATGCATGCAATAGGAGCAGCCAGTCCTGACTGACTAGTCATGCAATAAGAGCACAAATTCAAAGCAGGCAGGAACCTGACGTCTGAAGTGATTTGTGCAATTTCATGATAGGATTCCCAGTTGGAGTAAAACATGAAACGTTAACAGCGCAGGGAGTGATGAATATTTACTGTTTCTTATTTGTTTTCTCATTGTTCATGTGTAATAACGAATACATTACTCATTCTTTCTTTCTTTTTTTTTTTTTTCGAGGTAGGGTCTCCCTGTAGCCCAGGCTGACCTGGAATTTACTATGTAGTCTCAGTGTGGCCTTGAACTCATGGTGATCCTCCTACCTCTGCCTCCTAAGTGCTGGGATTAAAGGTGTTCGCCACCACACCCGCATTACTCATTACTTGTAATCAGTTGATATTGTTATGTAAATTTCACAGCAATTATCTATACCTTTTTAGCAGGAAATTTTAATTATTGATGTAATTTTGCTTGGATCTTTTTTTTCCTTTGGTCAACAAACAAATATGAATTTCAGAAAGTCCTGAGTAGTAGGAAGTGACCTGTGTGATGAATTGCGACATGCAGCATGGTGACCTAATTCCTTGCTGCCCAAAGTGGGTTCCAAGAACCAGTAGGCCAGCCCCACTTGGGAGTCTCTTGTAAGCAATGTCAGCACCCACCCAGTCCTGCGGAAGGAGGGGTACACTTCCGCTGGGTCCCCACATAACACACAGGCACGTTCTCTGTGTTGATCATGTGAAGGACACTTTCACGTTCTCATCTGGTTCTGTGAGAGCTCTCTGTGAAACTGTGAAGGTGGATGCTTAATCCCTATACACGCACTTTTCTCTGAGCGAGGGACACTATTTCTTAAGACAAAGTGCCATCATATTATGGATGGGTGATTCAGGTCATAGTTGAACATTAAATAAATACCTACACCATTTTCCCAGCACTTGGAGTTTTGCAAAACTCAAGCCATATATATATATATATATATGTATATATATATATATATATATATATATATATATATAGTTTGTGAGGGGAAACCCACTGTTTTCTCTTTTATATCAAAGCCCATGTGAATTCAATTTTGTGGGAAATTTAAGCCACATGTTTCTGATTCATTTATACTTAACCCTTGAGAAGGTTGTGTTACAACAGCAATTGCCTGTCCAGAAATATCTCAGTCTTTTAGTAAATCCTTCGGTGAGGACACAGACATGGGAGGAGACAGGTGGGGGTTGGGCTTAGGACTCTGAATCTAGACGAGGTCAGTGCAAGAGTCCACATGTGACCTGCCTTGCTCTTTTCTCGCACATCTTTGACAGGAGAGGGGAAGGGAAGATGACAGGTTAGGTCTTGTGCACTGAAAAGAAAAAAGACGTGTAAACTGTGCAACATTGTCAAAAATCCAACCTTTACTATGCACACGTTACCATTTTTCTCCCTTTCCCTATCAAGCTGTGTGCATATCTGTTTTTAAAATTTTGGTGCTTGGGTCTCCTTAGGGACTTTGCCCAGATATATTATTACCCCATCTCTTGGCAGTGAATGAGGGAGAAAGGGCACACTGTGCTGAGGAAGCCTACATGAGCCATGGACTATAAACAGTGGTTCTCATTTTCTTTCCAGTGAGTGTTTTAGTTTGAACTGATAGAGAACCACAGAATTTTTAAAAATTCACTGTTTCTCTCTCTTTTTTTTTTTGGTAAGGCTTGGATCCTTGCTTGCCATATCACACATTTAATATGATAGCATTTTTTGACTGCTGCATAGTACATATAAACACTTAGAAATACATATGGGAATACACGTCACCCACACCAAATGCTGATGGTCCAAGAAAGCAGTGGCCAGTTGAGCCAGCATTCTATTTAGACATCAATCTCTATATCCAAGTAAGTCTAAGATAACTACGGTGCTTGATGACATTTGGATTTCACATCCATCTCACTATTCAGAGGTATCCAGCGAGGACTTTCTCAGGAGAGAAGCACTTGACAAGGCCAAATGTCTTACTTGAATATTGTAAAAAGCAATGCCAGCGAGAGCAGCCCACACCTTCATTCTCGACAGTGTCCCCTTGAGGGAGGCTTCCTCATGGTTCTTTTTTGGTTATGACATGTGACCTTTGTTCAGACCATGCCCTTTATCTGGGAAGAAAGCCTCTCTCCTCCTCCATCATTGCCTCTTTGCTTGCAGCGTCCACCCGGCGTTTGGTGCACGCCACCCCAGTACTGTCTCCATGCCCTCTGTCCAGGGTCAGTGAGCACCATCTGTCCATCCACCTCCATCCTAATCCGTGTCGCTCCTATTGATCATTCGCTTTCCATGTCTGCCCTCCCCCAGGGCATTGATTCTGTTTTACAGCTCTGTCTTTGTCACTTAACACAAATCAGCCTCTTGGTAAAGTTGTTGAATGAATAAACCCAAGACTTAAGATTTCTCCCAACCCAGCTGTGAAAAGCAAAACCCATCCTGTGACATCAAGCATGAGCTTGTGCACGAGGCTGAGGGTTGTGTAAGGGAATCTGCTGGCATTCACTCATGTAACGTAGATGTGGTCGCTTGAGTCTCCGACTCTTGCTAGGCCCTGCCCAGACACACTAGGGAGGCTGTGTGAAGGAATATGGAGGCTCACTGTGGCCAGCAGCCCTGGAAGCTGTGTGGTCTCCTTAAGGCAGGTGTTGTTCACCTCTCACTCCATTCTTTAAATTGCTCTAACCGTATCCTGGCTGTAAAGATTTTCACAGATGACAGATGTTTTCATGGTTTCCTCCTGTAACCTGTTCCATGATTCGGGCATACATCTTGCTGTCGAATGTATTCCTGCTCTTTCATCTAAATCCCCAAGCACTCATTCTTCTCCATTTGGTCCCCAGGAGAGAGGAGGCCAGCTGGCCACCTCAGACTTCTCAGTCTCATCTCCTCAGGCTTCTCAGAGATTTCCCATGATGTTTGGGAGTAAAACTCAAGACTTGAACTTGAAACCCAAGTGAGTCACCAGAAGATCCAGCTTCCTCTCTTCCTCCCTGATCTCCTCCCTCCTTCTTTCCCTCCCTGCTTCCCTCCTCTCCCTCCCTCCTTCCCTCCCTCCTGGCTCCCCTTCACCCTCTGTTCTCCCAGGCTATTTTCTGGTTTCATTTGACACTAGCATGGGACTTGGAAAAGATTCTTCAGACATGTCTCCTTGACAAGAAAGATGCCCAGCTACACTCAGCATTCCCCACATAGCAGAGCATTGCACACAGAAATGGAGTTTCAGATCCTCAGAACCCATGGAAAGCGAGACTCCTAGCACAGAGTCTGTAACCCCTTGTCAGGCGAGGAGACAACAGAATCCCCAACGCTCCTCCATAGGCCATCTGGTCTGGCATGAGCAAGGGTGAACAGCAGAGACACTCTGCCTCAGGGTGGAAGATGGAGGACAATAGCCCACATTGTCCTCTGACCTTCTCACACACACTGTGATGTGCATACACACACATGCACACCACACACACACATGCACGTAAACACACACAAACACAAAAAGGCAAAAAAGAAAAGTTGCCAATAAACTTAATTCCCACACAAAGAGAAATGCACCATTTGTGTGTAGAAGAAGCATTTTTTTTAGAAGAAAGCAAGCAAGCTCCAAAACTTGATGTGCAAAGCCTGATGAGGAACAGAGAAGGGTCTGTAGCCAACATGAAGAGTTCGAGTGCTCAGGAGGCTGTAGTGGAGAACCACGATGAGTTCAGGCTCAGCCTGGGTTACATGAGGTGTTCCTAGGCTGCAGAGTAAAACCCTGTCTCAAGAAATCAAACAAGCAAGCAAAAAAAAAAAAGGTTTTTTTTTTTTTTTTTTTTTTTTTTTTTTGCATGTGGATGTGTGTGCAGTGTGTGTGGATGTATGTGTTAGAAAGTGTGTGGACACATGCATTTGGGAAGATGCACAAGGATGTGTGTGCATATACATATATGGAGGCCAGTTTGACAGTGAGTATCTTAATCTCTTTCCACCTTGTTCTTGGAGGCAGGGTCTCTTGCTGATTCCAGAGTTCACCAATTCAGGTAGCCTAACTAGCCAGTGAGCCCCAGGATTCCTTGTCTCTGTTCCCTATTACTGGTATGACAAGTACATGCCACCATCCCCAGCACTTACATGGGTGCTGGTGATCAGACTCAGGTCTTCATGCTTGCACAGCAAATACTTTACCCATGAGCCATCTTTCCAGCCGAAAGATTCTTTATGTACTCAGAAGGCAGGAGCATTAAAGTGTGTCCCATTATGGTATAGTCCAACACAGAAAGTAGATTTGTTGGTAATACAGTAATTTGGATAACAGTTACATCAGTAATTACTGTGAAAAAATATGGCATAATTAATGCTCTCAAGCTATTTAAAATTGTTGGATGAAAGAAAGTATAGAAGTGGGAATTTTGTTGTTGAAAAGACCAAAGCAAACTATTTTTGAAGCATGTTACTAGACATGGTGCTTCATGAGCACAGATTGGCACCACATCAGGACACAGCTGTTGACTATAGACGCTCTTTTCAGTAGCTAACGTGGGACCAGTGCATTCTGTGCAGGGAGAGCCTGTTAGGACAAATCAGAGTGGAGCTCATCACCCTTGCGATGACTTACCAGAGACCTGGAGATTTGCCTCGCTGCCTTAGCATGGATGTAGCTACCTGGCACCACATTGTGATGTGTGTGTGTGAACGGTTAACATCAGAGCCAGGCTCTGGCAGGAGGTGCGGGCATCATCATAAGCATGCTCTCAGGTTTCTGTATTAAGGAAGAAGATAAAACAGAAATTCAGAATTAGTGTTTGCTATGACATGTTTAATGTTAATATAATTTTGCAGGAAAAAAAACCAACGTTTTAAGTTAAAGTATGCTGCAAGGAAATTCTCCTCTAAGCTTTCACATCACATACCAAAATATTACTAAATAACCGCTTTTAAAACTTAGTGTCAAGTTAATCATATTTTAAATTGTTAACAGTTCTGTTGGAGGAGGAATTTTTTCATAAAAATTTTAAACTACATATCTCAGAATTCCATCTACTTTTCCCAAAGCTGTGGATCAAAGTTGTCACAGTTTCATCAGACATTCAGCCGTTTCATTAAAGGGGAAAAAAGAAGAGAAGAACACTGTGCACCAAGCCATTACAAACAGCCTGACCTTTACTCAAACCATCCATGTTTCATGGGAACACTGCCACACCCCTGGGAGCTTAAGGGCCAAAGGGCAGCCCTTCCTGGTAATGGTAGTACATGATGGGGGGACGCAGGGTCAGTGTACATTTCAATTAGTACCAAGAGTCAATCATCGTACCAGCAGACATAAATAAGTAGTTAGAAAAGTAATTAAGTTAGAAAATAAATTAGAAGTTAATGTCTTATGAAACTACCTTCTGTTCCTAGTGTATGATATGTTCAAGCATAGATAAGGTGTTCCATGGGAAGACAGCACAAGCATAGACTAGGTAAAGGAAATGTTACCCTCAAGAGAGCCATTATTTGCCTTAAGTCAGTGTTTTTAGTTGGCTTTATTTTTCTTTTCATTTTAGATAACAAATGTTGTTTTTGCACTTGCTACTATAAAAGGACTCATTTCTTGACCTTATTTTTTTAATGCTTCATTATCTGTGTGTTTGTGAATGTTCATGCAGGTGTGTGCACGTGTGTGCATGCCAGAGAACAACCTTGGGTGTCATTCCTCAGGTACCACTCAAATTTTTTGAGACAGGGTCTCTCATTGGCCTAGAACTCATCAACTAGGCTAGCGTGGCTGACCGGCAAATCAGCCAGTCTGTCTCTCCAGTGCTTGCATTATAGATGCCAGCACATCTGGCATTTTTATGTTGGTACTGGGGATTGAACTCAGGTCCTCCTTCTTGTGAAGTAAGTGCTTTATCCACTGAGCTATGGCCCAGTCCAAAGGGAAAGGCATCTCTGGGTACTCATTTGTTGAAGGAGCCTCTCTTTCCAGAAACCACTCAGTACTGTTCCTAGTATGGACTTGGACTTGTTAGAATGAGGGGTGTTTCTGGAACCCAGTTTTGGCTGATGGATCATGCCTCTGCCTCTGTCACCCATTGCACCCCACAGGCTCCTGCTGGCAGAACTCAGTAGCCATACTTCATGTTCACAGTGACCCTGAGCTGTCAGCATCTTTCGGTGATCACAATACTGTCTTGGAGCCAAACTTCCTTCTGGGAGATACATACCTGATGAATATTATCAGTGAGCAGTATTAGATTCCTGGGAGACATTGCTGACCAGGTTCAGACAGACACGGCAGACTTAAAGGCAGAAGCCAAGGCCCAGATTCCATGGGTGAGCCACCACACCTGGTTTTATATAGCGTTGGGGATGAATCTGGGCTTTGTCCTACCTCCTTGGCACCATAGAATGAAACCTTTTCTGTCTATTTCAGAGAGAGAGACTCAAAACAAAGTTAACTTTCTCTGGTTTTGGAAAAAATAAGAAATAGTTAAGGTGAACTACCTGTGGGATTTTGAGTGCTGTAAAGTCCCTGCTTAGTGTAGCTGAGTGGTCTTTCTCACTAGAGGAGGGATGGGGCCTCAGGCTACAAAGCCTTTTTGTGCTTTTTAATGCAGTGAGATGCCTGGTATTTCCATCTCTCAGAGTCAAGTGGAGTTTCGTGTGGCCATCAGGAAGAGAACCAGCATCCCGGGATATCCCGACTTAACAACACAGTCCATGCTTTGGCACAACATGAGCCCTACCACTGAATTTAGTTTTGGTTTCCAGTTAACTTTCTCTAACTTCTCCAAATCTTAGGATTTTATCAGCAATAAAGTGAAATCCCTTATTCTTCCTTCATATCTTTGAGTAAACCTCATTGAATTTGAGCAAGGGATTAGAGATTTTTTTGTTTCGAGGTAGGGTCCTACTCTAGCCCGGGCTGACCTGGAATTCACTATGTAGTCTCAGGGTGGCCTTGAACTCATGGTGATCCTCCTGCCTCTGCATCCCGAGTACTGGAATTAAAGGCATGTGCCACCACACCTGGCTTGAGAAATTTTAAAATGACTAATTTTAAATACAGAGTGACAGCATTGACCACTAAAGAGATAATGGAAGCAAGAAAAGCTTTGCAAGAAGGACACGTGTGTGTGTGTGTGTGTGTGTGTGTGTGTGTGTGTGTGTGTGGTGTGAGTGTGAGTGCGGGTGTATGTGCGAGTGTGTGTGGTGTGCATGTGTGTGTGTGATGTGGTGTGTGTATGTGTGTGTGTGTGTGGTATGAGTGTGTGGTGTGAGTGTGTGTGCGCGGGTATGTGTGTGTGTGAGAGAGAGAGCTTGCGTGTGGATGTATGTGTTCTGGGGCAACATCCAACAGGCAGTTAGAACAGTGAATGTAGAGATTCTTAATTGAGACTTTTAATATGTGAGCATTGTAATTTGACTATGTTTCTCTCCCATTACTGTCCTTTGCACCCCTCACCTGTCTATGGGCACGCCAGGGCCCCTCACTGCTGCTTCTGAACTCCAGATACACATGCCATGTCATGTATCTGGCTTCACGTGGGACTGGGGACTTGAACCTGGGCTGGCAGGCTTTGCATAGCATCTCTAACCACTGAGAAATCTTCCCCAGCCCAATATGATTTTAGAAGAGAAGTATATAAGCCACTTTTCTTACTGTGATCAAATGCAGGGCCCGAAGCAACTTAAGGGAACAAGAGTTTCTTGTGGCTTACATCTTGATGGGATGCAGTCCATCGTGGCAAGGATGGCATGCCAATATGGATGCATACGCATCAGGTTAGCAGATAGCAGAAAGGCAGTGGGGCCCTGTCAGAGGAAGTAACCCAGAGGTTGGGTTCCTGAGTGTGGAACCGTGTGCACAGGACGGTGGGTGGCAGTGGACATAACGAGACCTATCAAAAGGAGGTAGAAAAGAAGGACGGTTTCATAGGACCAAAGGGCTAGATAAGAAGAGAACTGAGATTTATTCAGCTTATGAAGAAAAGGACTGGAGAGAGCCCTCATTCATATTCTCAGAAACAGAAGTTGTTTTATAAGAATGAGTATTATATATTTATATAAGAAATATAGTAATATAACATTATGAAATGACATTAGGGTGGACTTGTAATAGAGGTCATAGAGACTCTTTAGAGAAAAAAAAAGTCCATAACTGTTTTAAATATTTTCCTTTCAGTTGGCAGAGCTCAAGGGCAAAGGCTAGGCATATTAGCTCCTTTTCTCATTGCTGTAATAAAATTCCCTGACAAAAACAAGTTAAGGGAGAACGGGTTTGTTTGGGCTCGGTATTCAAGGGTACAGTCCATCATGGTGGGGAAGTCATGGCAGCAAAAGCTTGAGGCAGCTTCAGCAGTCAGGAAGCGAGAGCAGTGGGTGCTGCTGCTCCATAGCTCTCTCCTTCTTATGCTTTTCAAGACCCCAGCCCGTGGGTGGTACGTCCCGCATTGAAGGTGAACATACCCACCCCAGTTACCTTAATCCAGAAAATCCCTTACAGACATGTCAGAGATTTGTTTTCATGGTGATTCTAGACCTTTGTCAAGTTGACAACCCAGATTAGCCATCACACCAGGTGATTTCTTTCCAGTAATGACTTGTTTACCTCATACTGTGCTGCAGAAGTTTCACTATTTGTTTTTTTTTAAGTAATTGTTTTCAATAGTGCTGTGAAGCTAGATTTACTGTGTGTGTGTGTGTGTGTGTGTGTGTGTGCGTGTGTGCGTGTGTGTGTGTGTTGTGTCTAGGAGGGAAATTAAAAGTATTTTTAATGACTTTTGAAAACAGAACAACTTTGTATATAATCTTGGGGGCTATTTTTATGCACTGAAAAACTGCAAGTCACTTTCTGCTGTCACTGGAATGGGTACATGGAATGGACTCTTGGCTAGAACCATGACCCTCCTACTCACCGAATAATTCAGTGAATGTCACCATCATTAAAAGACTTAGAATATATCTCTCGAGACATTTAGTGAGTGTATTTGTTACAGATGTGTTCTTCTGGTACAGAATGTTTTGAAAGTGCCCATTTTTGTTAGTCTCTGGGGAGTACAAGAAGGGCTGGGTGCATGAAGAGGTGGGAAGCAGGTGTTCATGGCAACGGTGACCCAGCTTCAATGTGGTCACTAATGCGAACAGCTCAGGATGTAAAGCCCACACTTGAGATGAACAGAAGCTTTCCCACTGATCTTCCAAAGTTGGTCTAAACAGAATGGTTTTGTGGCTTCCTCCTCCCTTCATTATCTGGTGGCTCTTGGTTTTGAATTCCTAGCCCTGTGCAGAACAGCTATTTATTTTTCTACTTTAGGCAGGGGCTCTATTAGTGGTTTACTATTCAGTGTCTTCTACAAATAAATCTCTGTGTGGTATTTTAATTAAGCATTGTTTTGTTCATGTTTATACTAGATGTACTAAGAAAATAATAATTGTTTCAATTAACAAGTGGAATATTAAAACCCAGGTTAGATGCTTTGTTCCTGGTTCCCCTTTCCCTCAGGTATGTATTGCTGAGGCCTTTTGATATGAACAACAGGAATCCATGACTTTGGAATGCATGTCTTACTGTGGCACCCCAGCAGTGAACAGATCCAGTCTTTCCAGAGTCCTCGTGTGAAACTCAGCAAGGTGTGGCCAAGCACCCTCCTACTGCTGGTACTGCAGGTCTAGTGGAGGAGTGTCTGCAACACCCTGAGCACATTCAGTCCTTGAACCTTTACAGAAAGTGTTTGCTAGCAAGTCCCAATTCTTTGAGTTATGTTGTCCCCATGTCTGACTTGACTTTCCTTGCCTCAGCATTCAGATTCTCAGCCCAGATGGCATTCCTTTTGGTCTAACTATGCCTTGCTCTGCCGTCTTCTCATCTCATACCACTTCCTCTTCGTCAAGATCTACCCAACATACACTGTATCCACCCGAGACATCTCACCTGGTAGGCATGTCAGATCCTGGTCTCTGAGGGCTGAGAATCCAGGCCTCCCACCTCTGTCCCCGCACTTGCCCATCAAGGGAGGACTTGGCCTCTCCTGGGAGTTGGGGTCACTCCAAATCTCAGCAATGGTGCTGGTCTTGCAAAAGACAAGATTACAGCACACATAGTTACAGATCTGGGTGGTGTTTGCTGTGACTTCTGAGTTGAATAGCTTCCATTCTATAAAATGCCATGAGAGCTTTCATGGGCAATAACAGAACAGTGGGTTCTTGTGAGATTGGACCAAGGAAACAGAACCATGGAGGAAGACATCCTTGTTGGTTAATTTCAGTGCATGTTAGGTTTCTAATTCGTGGGATTAAAGCAGAAGGGACTTCCTTATTACACTGACTTGGGTAAACTAGAATCTCCTATTTTTTAGGACAAACTGTTCATTTCACATCCGTTTTTATAAAGTTGTAGTTGGATAATGTAGCATGAGGACTCCATTTAAAAAAAAATCTGATCCACTGGGGTTAAAATAGAAGCTCATTCCAAAACAATGGCATCCTATAATTTTTGTTTAACCTATCATCTATTGGGTGACAAGTCATTTATTTATGAGATCAGAATAACCAGTTAAATTATCTGGTAAAACATGAAAACACTTAAATTATTATAGAGTGTGAAAAGTATCCCTCTCATTGGTACAGGAGGAGGTGAACTCGCTCCTGCACCCATGACTGCACTCCAGGTTCTTGGCTGCATGTGTGAGCATTGGCTCAGACCTCACCTGTTGGAAGAAGTGTCTCCAGCTCAGATTCAGGTGTGGTGGTGACTTCTGTCTGAGAAGCTCTCCCTGGGGTTGGAGGCAAAGATCTGATGTCTCACCCTGTAGCCAGGCTGGATAGTGTCAAACCCCATTCAAAGACACTTCCTTCTAGCCCACCGGGCCACCTTTGAGTGAAGTTTCTTTGCAAATCTCTTCAACTTGTAAGTGGGTTAGAGCTTGAGTGAGTGCTGCAGCTGAAGTCAATTAACACTTGCTTCGTCTCCTTCCACAGAACACAGTTCTGGTTAATTTGTAATTGGCACCATTGCTCCCTAAGGACTGGAAACCTACCTACCTGTTCACTGCTTGATGCTGAGCTCTACCAACATGCATAAGATAACATGTGTGTACACAGAAACACACACAATCCATGTGTCACTCCTACAGTGATGTTGTCTTGTTGCCTTTTGATTTTCTATAGGTTAACATGGTGCCTTGTTCTCACTCTGCATTGTGAACACATGCAAGCAAATCCATTCTTTCAACTTTTTATTGATAGCTTCCATAATTACAGACCATAAGTCATTATGATTCCTTCACCCCTTTTCTCCTCCCCCATATTTCTTCCCCTTCTCAGTTAGTCTCTGTTTCGGTGTCATCATCTTTTCCTCCCATTATGTGTAGGTATTATCAGGCACTACGAAATCATGAATATCAAGGCCATTATGTGTCTGGAAGTTTGCTTTGTAAGCAGTCCTACCCTTCCTTTGGTTCTATTTTATATTTTATCTATTTGCAAACAGAGAGAGAGGGTGAACAAGAGGGAGGGAGGGAAAGAGAGAGCACGTCAGGGCCTCAGCCATTGCAAACAAACTGCAGATGCATGCACCACTTTGTGGGTACTGACACAGGAATTGAACCAGTGCCATTAGACTTTGCAGACAAGTGTCTCAGCTGCTGAACCCCTTCAGCTGGAATCCATTCTTTGCTCTCTTAGCATTATCGGTTAACACCACCCCTGTGCATGTTAACTCTCGATTTGTCTCCTGAGTTACATTGATCTAAAAGCTAACTTCACTCCCATGTGGTGGTTCGTCTCTCTCCACTGCTCCTTCACAGAGGCCTGTGGACTCAAAACCTCAGCCTTCCAGGTGCTCCTTCCTTTTCAGACTAGTGTTGGAAGGAAGTTGATGGCTGCAGTGCCATTAACCGCTGTCATTGGCCAAAGTTCCCCCACTTACTTTCCCATTGGTGAGCAATTCCTTTGAGCACCCCACAAAATGACAGAAGATTATAGCTCTCAGCCACCTCTGCATCTCATTCAGTGTGAGAACAGTCTGCAAGGTAGTGTCACTTGCTCAGCAATTACTCTCCTCACTGTTAGATCTAATTTCAGAATGTCTCCATTGCCCGTTATTTTAGCAATATTTTTTTTCTATGTACCCAGCAGCAATGTTGGAGCTGCAGTAGTGTTGTTGGTGCCTAAGGAAGGTACCAACTGGGTACTCTGTTTTGTGGTTAAACCTGTAGAAGACGCCCCCATCACCCTGATTTGCTTAGGTAAGTTGCACTAGTTCTGTGTGACCTTGTGATGCTTTAATACAGTGATTCATCCACATAACCAAAGCTTTTATGAACCGAAATCTTTCTCTGTTTCACAGTTGGTGTTTGGTGCTCCCTCCCTGCTTTAACAGCAGGTTGAAATGATAGTTGAGTCACATTTTGTAGTTCTAGACCATTTATTTGCATTGAATGGTTCCTTGGGTTACCAAGATACAAAGAACTGATTGGCCCTGTGTTAAGTAACTCCAGATTGTTAGAATATGTTGGTCTGTTTTTAGAAGATTCTATCTACTTCTTCCCTAGTCATATATGATTTTTCATGTCTGCCAGGGCACTCTTGATGCTATTAACTGTGTTATCTTATTTTAAAACAAGTTCCTGGGTAAAAAATGCCAAGATAAGTCTGTTCCACATAGAATCCACTCTCACACAAAGGCAGTATTATGTAATGGTTAGATGGAGACACAACCTGATGTAACCCAGCTTTCCTTCCTACTAGCTGTCAATCTTGGGCAAATTATTAAAGATTTCCATTTTTCTCATTCCATCTGTAAAGGGCATGGCAGGACTCGCCTTTCTCCATTGTGAGGGACAGGAGTGTAGGTTTTTTTTTATGTGTATGTGTGGGTAGTGTGTATGCGTGTGTATATGTCTGTTCAAATGTGTGTGCATACACGCATGTGGGGGGTGTATTCACATGCATTGAATATGGAGGCCTGAGGTTAAAAATCGAGTGACTTTATTACTTTGCACCTTGTTTTTTGAGATAGTCTCTCACTTGAACCCACTGCTCACAAACTCACCTAGACCAGCTAGCCAGAAAGCCCTCAGAATCCTTCTATCTCAGCTTCCCTAGCACAAGGATTACAGGTATGCATCACCCTACCAACTTTTATGTGGGTGCTGGGATCCGAACTCAGGTCTTGTTGCTTGTGCAGCACAGCCTGGACTCACTGAGCCATCTCCCCTCATGCTGTTTGTGTGTGCACTAGCTAGGGTTCTTGCTGTAACTGTCCATCTTGTTGCTTGGGGGCTGCTGGGTCCATTCATTTGGTTGCCTACTTTTGGGGGATTTGCCCTTCAGGCTATTCTATCTCCTTCATTTGTTTGACTTATTTCTTTCCTTCTTCCTTCTCTCTCTCTCTTTTTCATTTGCAAACCAAGAAAGAGTGAGAGAGAAAGAGAATATGGGTGCACCAGGGCCTCTAGCCAGTGCTGATGAGCTCCAGTTTCATGTGTCACTTTGTGCATCTGGCTTTATGTGTGTACTGGGTAACTGAACCTGGGTTGTCAGGCTTTGCAGGCAAGAGCCTTAACCACTGAGCAAGCTCTCTGACCCCTCCTACAATTTTTTGATTACTTCATCCATTTCTGGGAATTACATAAATGTAAAGAGAATAAAGTCAGGCTTATGTCTACCTGTGCAATTGAATCGGTAGTCATGAGTCTTTTCACATCTGCCTTCCAGGTGCACCCGCTATTGTGTGGTGTGAATAACTACCTTTTCTGGTTCCAAAAGAAGGTGCAGGGTTTTCATGCAAAATCTTCACCCACAAGTCCTGTTTTATTGTGTGATTTTTGGATTGCTTATTAGGCATGGAAAAAATTTAAGTTGAAATTATGTGGTTATTTTGTCCCATTAGCTATGTTTCACTTTCAGGATTTGAGAATGTCAAATGCCACAATTCAATCCTGTTCTTAGTTGTATGGGATGGAATTATGGCCAGGGTTAATGTTTTCATGTTCTACCTGCCCCAGGGTCTCCACCTTCACCTTTCCTACTCCTGTTTGATAGAATCAAGGCCTATACTGTCCCATTTGGAAGCCATTAGTAACACCTGCCTCTCTAACCTCCAGTTCAGAAAAATCAAATAAAAAATTCAGGGGGTTGGTGAGATTTGTTAAGGCGCTTGCCTGTAAAGCCTGATAAACCAGGTTCATTTCCCCAGGACCCAAGTAAAGCCAGATGCACAAAGAGGTACATGCATCTGGAGTTCATTTGTAGTGGCTAGAGGCCATGGTGCATCCATTCTCTCTGTGTCTCCTTTCTCTCTCTCTCTCTCTCTCTCTCTCTCTCTTCTTGAAAATAAATAAACAAAATAAAAAATTTAGTTCCTCCATTGAAGTAGCCTCAGGTGAAGGGCCCAGTAGCTAGTTGTAGCAATCACAATAAACATTTGTGGTTCTTGCTAGAAAGCTCTGTTGCATAGGGCTGTAGGAAAAGATACTTGTTGGAACTTGGAGTATGCCTTTATTACTAGCTAACTTTGGGGGCCTGATTTCTTAGGTTGGTAGAACATGATAGATAGCACAGGGCCTCAAGTTGCTGGAGAGCTTTTACCTCCAGAGTGAAGCTTGAGCTCACAGTGTCTGCGTGGAGCAGGTGTGACTTTGCCTTTCTCTTGAGCTCCATCCTGCTATTGGCTTGGACTGTCTTAACTACAAGGGCAACCAGCAAGAGAAGGTGATAGAGAACCAAAGACACAGAAAGTAGCCAAGAAAACCACACTACTGGAGATGCCAGAGAGAGAAGAAATGCAAGACAGATCATTCCAGAAGATCCTGCGTTTCATAAAAGTTTGGCTCTATCTAGATTCTTGATGACTTTCTTTTGCCTTTGATTCATATCAATGCTTCTCTCTTGAAATTTAATGACAGGCAGCTCATTAGGTGGCTGCAATTTTATAAAGGGTTACTGTGCATTGTTGGGTTATAAAATCATCTTGGATTGACATCAGGAATTTTTAAAGAGAATGTGGAGGCTAAAAACCGTGGAAAAATAGAATAGACAGTGTCAGACTGCATTGGGATTAGAAGTGGTCTTATTTCATAATCTGTTCCACTTTTATACTTATGTACATTTATACTGATAGAAACATAAAATGTTTTTATTGTGGGTTGTGGTTAAAGCAAGGAAAATACTTGGTTAGAATTACAGTTAGCACAACAAATAGAATTTTTCCCCCAATTTTCCAATGTTTATTTCTATGACAGCATCACATTTGCTTTGTCACACATTTTTATGTCATTCTTTCATGGGTGTCAGAACCATGAAAAATAAGTTCTTCTGCAAGTGTGACAGGTTGGGAGTGGGCACCCCTGTGTAGGAAGTGGATGACAACCACAGATTTTAAACATGAGTCATAAGTTTGGTAAAAGACTCACAAAACAGTGTTATTGTGAGGTTTTTCAGACATGGGAATAGACAGTCCTTTCTAGTTGGTTTTATGAGACAAGTAGTGTACACACGATTCCATGCTCTGTGTTAGAAAATGTGTGTTAGAATGTGTATTCTGTGTTAGAATAATGGTTAATTTCAGTTGTCAACTTGATTGGATTAAGAAAGTTCTAGGGCATGAATGAGGCACATTTTTGAATGTGGCTGTGACAAGTTTCCAGAAAGGTTTAACTGAGGAGGAAAGACCTATCCTGTATGTGGGCAGAGTCATCCATGGCCTGGGATCCCAAAGTGATAAAAATAAGGGAAAAAAGAGGAAGCCAGCTGAGCACGGGCATTCCTCCTTCTATGCTTCCTGGCTACGATGAACTCTGTTCTTCTGAACTGTGAGCCAAAATAAACCCTTCCTCCCTTAAGCCACTCTTTGTAGGTATTAAAAAAATCACAGTGACAAGAAACCTAACAGGACTGGTGACAGAAAATGGGAGAAAAGAGAAGCAGATGGAGGACAGCACTGATGGAAGGTTCTTACTTGTTCCACAAATTTATGGAACACTGTCTGTCACTGACGTAGGACTAAAGAAATACAGATGGATGCAATAGGCTCCCTGCCCTCAGCAGGCTTACTTCCTGTTTCCATAGGGTTATAAGTCCAGTCAAAGCATGTCTTCTAGGCAGCATGCTTCCTAGACAGGACCACTCAGCTGGAGTGTCTGAGGCAGGCATTGACATCCTCTAGCCCACCTTGTCCTCACTTGAATCTCTGTCCCCATCACCCTGACCTCCCCTAGGCGCAGGGTGAAAGTCCTTGCACGCAGTTCTTAAGTTTCCCAAGACCAATGTGCGGGGCTGGGCAAGATGGATTCTTTACTCCGTTACGAGGCTTTAAAATTCAGTGTGAGTCTTTCACTTAGCAATCATGTTCATGATTCAGCACAGGCTTTTTTCAGGTTGCATTCATCCTCAAGGCCTGGTATTTTTTCCTCCCTCCTCATTTCCACTGAAAGAACGTCAACAGGAAGAACTTGAGTGGGAGGCGCTTTCTTTGCCACCTTTCTTCTCTGCTTAGATATTTATAGTAAGAAGATTAAATATTCAGAAGCTGTTCTTCCCATTGATGTAAAGCAGAGCTCTAGAGGTTTCATAAATGCCTGGGTGGTGGTCTGCTCTAATGATAAGGCTACGCAAGCAGCAGGAGCCTAGCAGACCCAGCTGCCACCCTCAGAGGCTGTTACTCCATGCAGTCCCTAGGGTCTCAGCTCCACTCCTTGTCAAGACAGGGCTGGAGGCTGGAGTGGGAACTTCCCAGACGGAACCATGACCAGAGCTTGTCCCTCACCTCTGATTCCTCCTGGGAACACTTGCATCCGTAGCCTTTCCTCTTAACTCCTTGCTCCATGTACACTGTGCTGCTCCAACTTGAGAATTTGAAGTGACTGTAGGGTCTGACCATGAGCAGTGTGCCCAAGAGCAGACACCATGGATATTGTGGACATTGTCCAAATCCTGGGACAAGTGGCAGCTTAGGAAACTGTCAGCTGTGGTCACCCAGTGTCACACATTTGGCTGAACCTGACTCTGGTAACAGGAGCCTGGAGCTGGATGGATCCTGTTGCTACATGCTGTGAATGGCATGCAGGGGGCCATGGGGCATCTGAGTGAGTCCTGCTTTGATACTAACGTCCCAAAACCTCAACCTGTCCACTAGTGGTCATTGTCTTTCTACCTAGCTTCTCTCACTGGCTCTTTTACTTTTCTCATGGGAGCCATATATACAGAAGATATAAATCCCTATTTGGGACAGGGAGGTAGCTCACTGGGTAAAGTACTTGCATGCACAGAGCCCTGGCTTCCACTCTTATCACTGCATAAGCAAGGCACAGTGGAGTGTGCCTGTAATCTCAGCACTCTGGAGGTGGAGGCAGAAGAAAGAGAAGTTCAAAGTCATCCTTGACTACATAGCAAATTTGATGCCAGCCCGAGATACCCAAGACCCTGACTCATGGGGGAAACAAATTCATATGCATATGGATACATATATTTTTAATTCATGGCCCACGACAGTTCTTCTTCATCCAGTGTACCCCAGAGAAGCCACAAAGGACACCCTTGTTTTGAGATGGTTTGTAGTTTCTGAGGATGAAAAAGGGAGAAATGATGAAGGCTGCCTTGATCCCCCCACCACCTCTTCAGCAGCCCGAGGGACTGCAGGACCTGGGAAGTGCCTCTTAGAGTATCCCCAACTTGGAAAAGTGTTCCACGTTTTCTAGTGTACTGGCTCAGCCACGTACCTCTAAAATCTCAAATCTCTTATCACTATAGTTTAGGACTTCTTACTTTCTTCTTGTTATCACTGTGGGCTTTTAGAAGACAGCCACCCAATCTGTCACAGTGAGTCAGACACCTCAACTGCCTCTTTTCAGGACAATCAGCATCTGTCTGGTCCTGGGCTCCTGCCACTTCCTGCTTCTTATTTCCTCTTATCTTCCTGAGGACTGATCAGTCAGTTCAAACTTAGTAGATCTGTGAGAAGGCCCCTGGCCCAGTCTCCACTCTTCCCTTAAGGAAGCAGTCATCCTTCCTGTTTCCATTAGGATGTCCTTGCCACTTAAGATTGCCTTCCTTACAAGGTCCTTACAAGGACCTGATCTCAATCTCCAGAACCCACATAGGAAAAAGAGATGGGGTGGGTGGCACACACTGCTTATAATCTCTGCTCTAGGGAGGCAGAGATAGGGGACTCCCTGGGGCTTACTGGGCAGCCAAGCTCGTCTACTTGGTGAGCTCCAGGCCAACGAGAACCTGTCTAAAAGGAAATAGACAGAGTTCCTTAAGACCACCACCAGAGGTTGTCCTCTGGCCTTCACACACATGTGATTGTGCTCCTCCGTACTCACATGCACCTTCACACATGTACATGAACACGCATGCACATAAACAGCATGCACACAGACCTGACTACTGAGCATTGCACAGTCCCAGCAGGCTGTCTAGCGCTTGGCATTTAACGGATACTCAGAAATCATTGGGTCATTGTTGCTGCCATGATAGAAATGCACTGGAGCAGTTTTGAGTCTCAGACCAACCTGAGCAGTGCCAGCACCTGGAGGTGCTTACTACAATGGCAAACACATGGTCCTTGGGCCAGGGCTGAGGGGCGGATGCAAAGAAATGACCGAGCTACAAATGAGAGGGAATCTGAGAGAAAGAGGATCCTGGGTGGCTTCCTGCATGACAGGCAAGCATGACCCTGGCTTTCAGCAGCTGGAGGAACTTTTGGCCGCTCACACAACCATCATTCTTGTTGAGGGAGACAGGCAGGTAGCTCTTGTCTGTGGCTGCTGTGTGACCCCTTACTCAGAGGCCAAGCAGGCACTGCCAGGGAGGGCATCGCCAGGGAAGCTGATGTGTGGTGCTGAGAGAATTCCCCACACCTGTACGACGACTCCTGAAGGCAGAGTTTCACATATATTTGTCAGACACGTCATCACAAAGATTTTACGTTCGTGGAAGCCTCCTGGTTTTCTTTCACCTCTCCATCTCTGCCATGATCCCCACCACGACTTTTGTGGCAAGTTCGTTTGTCAGAAGATTCTTAATTGCATTATGTGTGGACACATTAAAGCACAATAAATTTACGGATGCAGCTGTTCCATTACTGGAGAATAGTTTTATCTCCTAATAAATTGATGTTTCTTTTTAGTGTCAACTAAAACCAAAATTTACACCCGAGGTAGTGAACCTTAACATTCAATAATTACGTCAACGTCACCAGTGGTGAAAAGGGTGCCCACCACCCAGTCCTAAAAGGGCTGGAACAGGAAAAAATAGGTTTTCCGCCCTTAATTGTTTCTTGAAAGCATAATTGCATGATGGCTTTAATTGAAATAGGAGAAGTTCTGCCCTTTTGAAGCTGAGACTGTAAATAGTGGACTCATTTGCCGTGAGCTACCCTGGGAGACACAGAAGCCTTATTTTATGTTGAAGGAAGGGTCAGGGGAAGAGGAGAGGTTAGCCTTAGTGGTTTGTCTAGAGCTGCATGTGAGGTAATAGGATAGCTGCTTAAAAGTCTGTGGGCGTAAATTAAGTTTAATCCATCTCTCCTACAAAACTTTAAATTGATGACCAGAAAAAGACATAACAGACGAGATTACATCAATTTAAGTTATCTTTAGGGGGAACTGATTTGAAATGGCTATGCTAATTACTTTCATTGTCACTGTCAAAATAAGTGATTGAAGCAACCTATTTTTGTTCACGGTTAATTGAAGGGAGTCCATCGTGGCAGGGAAGGTATGGCAGCTGGGACCACGTCCATGGTGGCAGAACAGGAGGCGTAGCTTGTTACACCTCAGACCAGAAAGCAGAGCTAGAACCAAGGCAGGAAGCATGGCCAGCACCCCACTTCTTCCAACTGGGTCCATTGTGTGGAAGGTTCTGTAACCTCTCAACTTACCAGCAGGGCACCAAGCATTCAAATGCACGAGCCCATGACAATGGCCAATAGCTGGTTTTAGTTTTATTTTTATGTTTGTTATCGGAACTTTTAAAAAGAAATGATATACTTGAATAACTTTGATTGAAATAGTATCAGATTTTCATGTGTAGGAAAGGGGCTCTTCTCCCAAAGCTTCCATATATAAAGTCCCCCTGTGGGAGGGCTGCCTGCTCTGGGGGATGGGCTCTCTCTCTCTAGAAGCAGGACTTCCTCTTTCCTTGCTGGAAGCAACCTCAGAGAGCCATGCAAGAGGAATGACTGTGGATTCCTAATCTGATCAAATTGATAGCAGAACTTAACCATCATAGAAAGCTGCATTAATTCCAGAGCCCTGCCCTCCCCTTTTGTGATCATAAAGTGTGGTCTTCATGCTAAGGACTTTGCTCGAGTCATCAGCCACGCGTTCCACACTCTGTAATTCACACCACCTCTTGCTTCCCTCCACCTTTACCAGGCCATTCTGCACAGTTCACAGCCAGGGTGTGAGTGAGAAGACAGAAAGCCATCAGCACAAGTACAGATAAGGCATCTCCAGTGTCATTTGGATCAATTATCTGGGAAACGATAGAATATTCCTCTTTTAAAAGCCAGGTTTTATTAAATGGCATTTTAATGACTTACTCAGTGTCATGACAAAGATCAACACACACTTCAGTATTTCCCCCGCAGTCTGTGAGCTCCTGCCTCTGGTATTTTGGAACTGCTTTAGGGCTGACGGAATGAATTTTAGAAAGTCTCTACTAGTTATAAGGAAATTTTTCCAAAGTAAAAGAACGATCCTGTGTAAAAAATCAGAGAAAAAGTACACAGGGTCTCAGGGGTAAAATTATAAAGGGTTTTACTGGAAGACATCTTTCTTTCTCTTCAAGACAGCTGGTCTAAGTGCTCTGAAAAGCCATGTTAGATTTTTATTTTTAAAGTAAAAGTGTTATGATATTGAATTATTAACATGTTCATTTCATGCCAAATTTCTTTTTAAAAGTGTGTATATGTATATATATATATACATATATATCAAGAGAGATTAGTCTACATAGTCTAGAATCTTGGGTTCTTTTGTTCAAGTATATACAGAAGATATGGAAACCCCTTTTATAGTTCTTAAAGTCTACGTTTATGTTAATCTCACTGTCAAGATTTAACTCCATTACATCTTTATGTGACCCACTGTTGGTGCATTACAGAGCCAACTCCTTGGTGAGAAGCACAGCCTCCATTTAGAACCTTGCCCCGGTGGGAATCCAATATCCACTTTATGGTCTGATTTCTTAGGACCACATTGTGGTGAAAAGTAGAGAATGTCTATATTTTTATAATTTAAGCTTTCTCCCTTTATTACCTCACTTATGACTTGGTAAGATGAGAACAATATGTCGGATGCTGACGTCGCTTACGGATGGGATTTGAGTGTGGTCTCACGGCCATCCCTAAGTGCACACAAAGTGAATAAAAATGTGTACAGAAAACTCAAGCTTTAACTCAAAAGTCTGGGGCTTTGCATATGTACACTCATGTTTTTGGAATGAGTGTTTTAAAAAGAAGTGTTATATAATTTTTAAAAATCTGTCTACACTATAGATAATGTCACACGTCTTGTTCTTTGTAACACAGACTAAAGCTATAGTTATTGATAACAACTATAGGCTTTTTCCTAAAAATTCAAATGCTCATTGTCTCCTTTTTGTCATTAAACTTATAGACTTGTTAAAATCTTCAATTTTCTACTTGCTTCTAAGATCTTATAGAGAATCATAGTCCTAAGTTAGAAGGGAACAAAGTTAAACTTAATTTTTAAAAAAATTGAAGATTTAACTCTTTGAAGATACCTAATCAGCTTTAAAAATTGTACTTTTAAATCTTTTTTTTTTGGGGGGGGGTTGGTAAAATGCTTACCATGCAAAGTGTGAGGACCTGAGCTTAGAGTCCCAGCACCAATGTCAATCTGGGCAGGCATGGTGACCCATGTGTAAGCCCAGGGCTCAGGAGCTGGGAACAGGATCCCCAGGGCAAGCTGGCTAGCTAAGCCAGCTCTGGGTTTAAGTGAGAGACGCTGTCTCAGTAAAGAAATAGGAGAGTGATCAGGGAAGGTACCCTAGACCAGTCTCTGGCTTCCACATACACACACCACACACACACACACACACACACACACACACACACACACACACACACACACAAATAATAATAATAATAATCTCTTTAAAGCTTGAGATATAGCTCAGCTAGTAGAGTACCTCCTAGCATGTATAAAGTCCTGGGAGTGATCTGCAGAGCCTAAATACAAGTCTTTCAGATTACCTGAGGCCTGGCATGAAGAGGGAAGTCAGTCCTTTAATGAGAAGTATTGACAACCCACAGAATGAAAGAGGATCTCAGCTCCCAGCAGGCCTTGTCTGAGGAGGATGCAGGAAGTGAACCCAAGAGACTTGGATTTAGGAAGGATGACTGTGAAAGGCACAAGGTATCCATCAGATTTAAACCTTTTCAGTCACTTTTAAACATCTGTGAATCAGCAGCCTTCCTTCCACAGTGAGGCAGGCACCATATGCTGGCAGCCAAGGGCCAGGCTGGAGGGCACAGAGGGAGGCTCCTCTCTCTCCTCCTCTCCTTTCCTGGCAGAATCTACAGCTCACTCATCCAAAAACCAACACATGGCACATATAGCATCCTGCTACACCATCTTCCTGCTTGCTCCTCGTGGCTGTGACCAGACCACTACTCAGAGAAAGAACAGTCCTGCCATCTGTCCCTGCCCTTGATGGTGTCTCTCAGGGCTGAAGTTACACGCATGTTTGTGGAAGTCTTCCAAAACATATACTTCAGTATCGTGGCTCTCTTGAGATCAGGGCATGTGTAGAGCAAGCCGCCTAGACATTACCTTTCTCTGAGTTCTTCACTGGCTTCGAGGCCTCAGCACTGGCCTGGATGCTTAGCTCTACCTCAGCTCTGACATGAGAAACCAGGGGCTCCTGTTACTATTAGGACAAGTCAAAGAAATGGCTCAAAAAGGGAAGATTTCGTGGTCCTTACTCAACGGCACGGTCACTGAGCCCCAGGAGGCATGACCACCTTAGTTCCTAGAAATATTTGAAGCTGCGTCTAAAAAAAATGCTGTTAAAATAAATTTTAAAGGACACGTAAGTGATAAAAAGCTATATTAGGCAAGTGTATATTAAATTTATCTTAGCATTTCCTGATAGCCGAGGCAAAAAGGACAAGTGGGATTCTTGGTCTGTATAAAAGGAAATAAACAAGGTCACGGGAGAATGCTGTGACCGCCTCTAGACCTAACACATAAGTGTTTGCACAACAAAACGGTCATTTTCAAATGAAGGGGCATGTACGGGTCATGGATTTTCTTAGCGTCACTTCTTTGTGTGACAGTTCAAAATGTACATGACCACATGTCAAAATAACTTCCCTAGAATTAAATGTTAGGAGTAATTGTTTTCATTGTACTTTTCATATGCATGTAAGAGCCCGGGGCCAGGATAGTGTGGCTCACGGGCACAGTACTGTCCTAGCATGCACAGGCCCGGGGTGCTGTTTCCAAAAAAGGGAAAATGTAAGAAGGAAATATTTACATAAGTGCATATATATACATATATGTGTATATTAAGTGGAATAACTTGAAACATAGAGTTGCAAAAGGACATATCAATGTTCACATTATGACCATTTGTCACATTGGCTTTTGGTCCAAATTGAAGACGTGCCATTGAATTGGGAATTTAAGCAAATGTCATCGAGGAGTCTTCTGTATTAGGAATTCATATTCTTAGTCTTGCTACACATAAGGTAATGTTCACAGAGGATTTTGCACACATAAAAGGAAGGGGAAGCCACCAGGAAAGGGAGAATTCTGTTTCCAAATGATCACCACATGATTTTTATCTAAAACTACAGTCAGTTTGGGGTTCAAATGTTATTACAGGATTTGTTCTTTAAAATACTCAGCTATAGACAGTTTTTATTGCTGCTTCTGGCCGTGTTGATTATTTTTATATGTGTGTCTATGCATGGTATGCACATGTATGTATAGATGCGTGTGACTCAAGTGCACACATGCAAAGACCAGACGAAGGCATTGGTGTCTTTCTCTACCACTCTTTACTTCCCTGAAACAGAGTCTCCTACCAAATCTAGAGCTCCCCATTGTTTCAGTTAAACTGGCAGACTAGGGAGCCCCGGCCGTATTCTTGTCTCTACCCCACTCAGCGCTGAGTTTACAGGCATGCCCAACTAGGCTAGGCTTTTTATGTGGATGTGGAGATTGACTTCAAGTCCTGATGCTTGCTCAGGGAAGTGCTCTTACCCACTGAGCCGTTTCCCTCACCCCAGGACAGTGCCGATTGTATCAGCCACTTTGCCACTATTTTCCTCCATCATGAGTCACATTGTTTCACAGTTTGACATCTTTGGTTTCAATACTCCTCTTAGATCCAGTATCAGTTTAACTGGGAGCATTTGCTCTGTCATAACAATGGCTTCTTAAATTCAGTAATTATAGAATGTTATCATTATTTACTTTATTATTTTTAAAACCACTTTACAAGACAAAATTTGAACCATGTTAATTTTCAACTAAAGTAATCCTCACATCAGGATAGAGGATAAATTCTCTGATATTCTTGCCATATAAAAGGGATTGTTGTGTTGCTGTTCGTTGGGAAGGTGGAGAACTAACTTGCTAACTGAAGCCACACAGTAGTAACTCCAGAGCCGTGTGGAAACAATTTTCAGATCTTGTATTACATACCATATACATCTGTACTTATCAAAAATGCCTTAAAGTTTATTAAATATGCTGCACGATGCCACTTTAGCCATCGGTTCCATGACCACGTGCCTCATCGTGGTGTTCTCTAGGCAATATGTGCCAAGACCATGGAGATGGCATTTTAATGTCAAAACAAAATAACGTAGCAGAAACCTATAGGAACACTATCGCAGAGACAAAATGAGATGTCAAAGGACGTCTATTGTAACGTAATGTCAAAACAAAATGTCAGCCAAAACCCATGGAGACACTATTATGATATCAAAATGAAACAATATCTGCGCCCGTCTGTAGAGACATTACAAAATGAGAGAAGACAAAGCAGGCAGTAGCTGCCGAGGCCTGTGACTTCAGAGTCTCGGCTTCATGTCAGATGGTTGGCTGTGAGGGACACACACAGCGTTGCATTATGTTTTCTAGGTCCTTTGCTTGCAACTTAAGGAAAGAAATTCCAAAGTCATTCCTTAGACTAACACCGCTGCTATTTATTTTGGAATGGATGCATGCACTGTCTATATCAGGATCTTTCCATGTCACCTGCTCCACACGTCATGTGTCCCATCCATTGGGTCTTGGCTTAGCTTCCCCCCACCCTTCTGTACAACGGTTCTTGGACATCAGTGGAAAGGGTGCAGTACAGAAAGGCACTGTGGCAATCTGCCGGCAAAGACTTGTACTGGCTTGTGACAGATGCCTGGCTCCATTCTTCAAGCTGGCCCTTCCTTGCCTCCCAGAGCCTGCCCCACCCACAAGGCTGGTTTCAAAAATCTTATGATCTTCGCTCCTCTGCCCATAATGCAGCAGCTCTGTGGCTGAGGAGTTATTCTACTTGTTTCCCTAGCCCTTCCCTGTTAACACAAACACACACACACACACACACACACACACACACACACACAAAGTCTATAAAGAAGCAGAAAAAAAATCTTTATTTAAATCTACGGCACAGTGATAGCACTTTCAAAGTCACTGGAGCTAGGATGACTAAGTCAGTAATAAGGTTTACCACACAAACATGAGAACCGAGTTCAATCCCCAGCACTGATGAAAAAAGAAGCCAGGCGTGGCTACACATGCCTGTAAGGACCAAGAGTTTACTGGTCAGCCAGTCTAACAAAGACCCAAACAAAACAGTACAGTGTCAGTTGCAGGTTCAGTGAGAGAACCTGTCTCCAGGAAATTAGACAAAGGAGTGACAGAGGAGTACACTTGTCCTCCCTGACCTCCACTTGCCAGGGGACACATGTCTGTACGTGCATACACCACACACACACACACACACACACACACACACACACACACACACATAACTAAGTAAATGTTGTTTTATTAAAATGTCCTCTGAAGCTGGGCATGGTGCAGCACGCCTTTAATCCCAGAATTCAGGAGGCAGAGGTAGGAGGATCACCATGAGTTCTAGTCTGCCCTGAGAATTGAGAATTCCAGGTCAGCCTGGGCTAGAATGAGACCCTGCCTCAAAGAATAAAAAAAAAAAAAGTCCTCTTCGGGGCCTGGGGAGACTCTTGCTGTGCTCTCAAGAGTGTCTGAGTTTAGATGCACAGCACCCACTTAAAGCCAGGTGCTGTGGTGGGTGCCTGCATTCCCAGCCTGCCTATGATGAGAAAAGAAGCCGAGACAGGACAATTTCTTGGAAGCTCACAGGCCATTAAGCCTGGTACAGCAGTGAACAACAGAGTGAACACCTCAAACCGTAGAAGGTGAGGGACACACACCTAAAGTTGTCCTCTGACCTCCACACACATTCCATGGACATGAACACACACACAAATAATATAATTACTGAAAAAAGTCATTGTCACAGACGTTGTACTGTAACTCAGTGAGAGGAAGCCAGACTAGAGAATGCAGTGAAAGAAAGCTTTGTCTACCTTAAAAGGAAGTCAACAGATATGCTTACATACCACAGAGACCATGGCATTATCCTATTAGGAAATATCTAGATACCAGAGGAATTTGGTTAAATGTGAATCATTATGAAATACCCAGTTTTCTTTTTGTAGAAACATTTCATGCTGATAA
>PVHP010012414.1:0-37381 GCA_004024765.1 Zapus hudsonius
TGGAAGTAGTCAAGTAAACACCTGCCTCCAGGTAAGCTTGCTATTCTGATCATATAAATAGCACCTGCTATTTAAAACTTCAGAAACTCTAGAAAAGTTGGACGAGAATGTCACCTGTAATCCCACTAGGCAGAGAAATCCTTGGTCAACACTGTTCATTCCCTCCTCCTGCTATTTACTTTGCACACACGTTTTAATCACATAATCCTAATCACACTGTCTGCAGTTTCAAATTTCACCTTTTCTCCATTTACCATTTAATGAAGATTCTTCCTCATGATATTGCAGGTCTGTGCAAACAGTCGTAATGACTGCAGAAGTTTATTATTTGATCTGGTGGCTGTACTAGAGTTTCTTTTGCCAGGCTTTTTATCTTTCAACCTTTGTCAAATCCTATAAATAAGGTTTGGGTGCAAATCCTTGTGGACGAAGATTCTGCAGTATTTTGAATTTTAACATTGGGACAGAATCCCAGACACCCTCAGGGGATTGGAGCATTTACTTTTGCTACATAATGCTAAATTGCTCCGAAATAGACTGAAAACTGTCCAGCTGCATTGGGTCACCTTTGAAAGAAGGGCTGGATCACTGTGGAGAGAAAGAGATGGGCATTAGGGACAGGCAGGTCCTGGATGGAACCTTGCCTGGCTTTGTTCACCCTGGCCTGGGGCCTCAGTTTGCAACTGTGTCTGTGTGGATATTTGGAGCTAGATTCCTTTTTGGAGGTTCATCGACCTGTGCATGGTGGGATGTTGAGCACCATCCCTAACCTCAGCCCACTAGATCCAGTAACAACTCTCTGGGTGGGACAACCAAAAAATGTCTCCAGACTTTGTCAAATGTCCTCTTGGAATAAAAATCAACCCATAGAGAACCATAACTGCAAAACTGAAATAATGTCAAAGCAGGGTAAGCAAGTAAGGGCAGAGAGAGTATGGAAAGAGAGAGAGAGAAAGAGAGAGAGAACAAAAAGAAAGAGTGAAGGCAGGAGTTATCTGTTCCAAAGACATGGGAAGCAATTCCATTTCTCAATAGCCAGAGTAGGACAGGGAAACTAAGCCAAACAACCCACAACCAGGACACCTAGAGCCCAGAGTGCCTCCATGGAGCCATGATGTGTGGATCATTGTGGGGACTGGAAATGCACATTAGGTATTTTCCCAGTGCCTGGCACAGTGTGGCGTGACTGGCAGCTGATTCTGTTAGTCATAATAACAGCAGCAAGTATAGATTCCACTGGGTGTTACAGAGAGCCCCCCAAGAGGACACACTGGCTCCACAGGGGCACTCCCAGCTCTAAGAGTCTCAGTGTTTTGGATGTTTGGCAACATATTCTAGTCCTTGCTATTGAAAGACGGGGATGCCGGCTGGGGAGATGGCTCAGTGGTTAAGTGCTTGCCATGTAAACACAAGGACCTGAGTTTGATCCCCAGCCTGGTGTGTTCTGTAATCCCAGAACTAGGGAGGCAGAGACACAAGATCCCAGGGGCCTGCTGGCTGGCTAGTATAGCTGTGAGCTCCAGGTTCAATGAGAGACCCTCTCACTCACCAGTTAAGGCACCTGCCTGCAAAGTCTAATGACCTGGATTCCATTCTCTGGTAGCCACATAAGCCAGATGCACAGAGTGGTGTAGTATGCATCTGGAATTTGTTTGCAGTGGCTGGAGGCCCTGGCAAGCCCATACTTTCTCTCTCTCTCTCTCTCTCTCTCTCTCTCTCTCTCTCTCTCTCTCTCCTCTCTCTCCTCTCTTTGCTTATAAATAAATAAAATATTTTAAAAATATATGGTGGAGAGTCACTGAGGAAGACACCTAATATCTACCTCTGGCACACATGCACACAAGTATTCACCACACATGCTTCCACCCACTTATGAACACACACACACACACACACACATGCACATGCACACACACATATACACGGCACACAGATACACAACACATATACATGTACAGCACACAGGTACACAATCAACAATTGTGTCACTCAGACACGATTTCCCTCCAGGATTCTTCTTTTTATTTCTTGGCTGGCTTCCAGCTGGGGGGAGGGAGTGAGGAAAGGCCAGCTTTGAGCTAGTCAAGAACAGAAATTTGCCTCCTCACAGTTATAGTAGCCGGGAAGTCAAGATCAAGGTGCAGTGAGAGCCGCTCTCTACTTCCAAGATGGCTCCCTCATGCTGTCCTACTCTGGCTGCTGGTGGGGAACAACAAAAGGGGGTGTCCTGGATCCAAAGAGAGAGCATTCACCTGTCCTGTCTTTTGGCGCTTTCAGGGTCCTTAGCTGATTGGTTGTCCACACTGGCTAAGAGTGGATCTTTCTTTCTTTGTCAGCTGTTTCAAATGATCCCTTCCAGAATATTCTATGTAGATACAGCCAGAAATAAGAGTTGGCAGCCATCTGAGCAGTCCCTGCCGCTGTCTGCTCAAACCTGCAGGTCCAGGTTCACATCCATGAACAGTCACCCACCTAGGTTGGTCTCCTTCAGAATCATGCTCTGAGAAGGAGCATAGGCCTGCGTCTACACTCAGAAGGAAAAGAGTGAGACCTCATTCCCATGTTGACAGCCCCTAAAGAGGGTGACCACGTCACTTGTCAATCAACATTTGAGGTGGTGGCTCCTCCATCAGACAAGAAGCAGCTTGAAGCCTTCAGAGGAAATTCTCCTGCCTCTCATCTTACCTCACTGAGGTTCTTGGGGTGTGTCACTTAGTGTTCAGAGGGATGTTGGAGAATGGGGGCCGGGGCTCACGTGGGGAGGCTAGCACATCAGCTACACATTGGACTGGGAGTGTGTGTGTGTAAGACAGCCAGGCATGGTGGCTCACGTCTATAATTTAGGAGTCTGAGATGGAATGATTGCAGTAAGCTCAAGGCTAGCCTGGGCTGCGGAATGAGACTCTGCCTTGGGCTGAAGAAAACATTTATTTAAAGGAACTGGCTGACGGGATTGTGGGGCTGCAAATTCAATATTTACAAGTCAGTAGCCAGAATCGATTTTGCGGGCTGGAGGTAGAATTCCTTCATTTGGAGAAAACTTCCATTTTCCCCCTTAAGGCCTTCAACTGACTAAATGAGGCTTATTCATGCTAAGGCAGGTGATCTGCGTGACTCCAGTGTTAATCACAGCTAAAAATCCTCCACAGAGTCTTCTAGACCAGGGTCTGAGCAAACCACTGGGTTCCCTAGGCTCAGCCATTCCATTGCATGTGAGATGATTTTAAGTGGGACCAGGGTAATACATTAAATTACATTTATCACAGAGCGATTCTTTTAAATCATCTTAAACCAAATTACTTCAAAAAGAAGGGTGCTGCTTGACATGAGCCTCTAACCCCTCGCTGACACTTGTTATTCATCCTCAAAGAAGCAGAACCAGATGCGGCTAGAAATGGATTACACGGTGTTGCTCGTCTCCGGTTTATTTTTGTAGCGCATTTCTATTTATGCCAAAAGATAACTGATTTTCTCTTCATGATAAAGATGTGATTTTCCTCTTTAGATAGACATATTGAAATAAACTGAGGACGCTTCAAATGAAGTGAACAACAGAAAAGGTGGCATTTATTTTGACACGGCCACACTTGTGAAAGTGTCATGGAGATAATCTAAGTTTGAGAAACACGGTTTTAGCCAAGACAAGTCAGGGCTCCGGATCCAGCCAGCCTCCCACGGGAAAAGCCAGAAGCTTACAGAACTAGTTTAGATTGATTTAAAAGTCTGATTTCAGGCTAGAGAGATGGCTCAGGTGGTTCAAGGTGTTTGCTTATAAATCCTGATGGCCCAGGTTCCATTCCTCACATGAAGCCAGATGCACTAAGTGGCACATGCATCTGGAGTTTGTTTACAGTGACAGGAGGCCCTGGTGTGTGCCTCTCTCTCTCTCTCTCTCTCTCTCTCTCTCTCTCTCTCTCTCTCTCTCTCTCTCTCTCTCTCTCTCTCTCCAAATAAATAATAAAAAATATTAAAAGTCTGGTTTTCTTCTGAGAAGGAAGGAAAAAGACCAGGATGTTCCCTGGATTTACTAGTGCTGTGAAGAATTAAATAGAACAGCTGTATTCTAGTGTGGCAAAGTCTGGAGGTCTGGAGTCAGAATCCTGGGTTGAAATCCTGCTGCCTCTTAAGGGCTTATGGCTCGGAAACCTTAATGAAACTTCTTCAGTTCTTCATTTCTGATAAAGATCCTGACCTGGTTCAAATGGAGAGGTGCCAAAATGGATTTTTCAATGGAATTCCTTTATTACCACAGCCACTCTGTCCTGGGAGATTCTCAAGACGGTCAGTGACAGAAACTCCAAGACAAGGGAACTTCCTGCTTTTATGACCTTCTAAAGGGAGGGGTCTCTGGCTAGAGCTAAGCGCTTGCCACAGGGTAGGTGTGACTCTAGTTATTGGTGTCTGGGCCTGAGAGGAGGCTAGGCTAGGCTACAGAGTCATAAATCAGAGTATTATCTGGTCCTGCTGTCCTGCCCAGGCTGGCAGCTTTCTCTCTATGGTTAGAAGGAACTATAGGAGTAAAATGGGGGGTGGGAGATGGGCTATTTCATTTCCACAGGGCTAACATCTGTCCTCTTGAAAGAATAGTGAGAATCTATGAGTTTCCTCAATAAATAAGCTAATAAAATAACTATATATTTTTTAATGTTTTAGATTTTTTGACACCGTGTCAAAATCCCCAAGAAAATAAACTTGAAGGAAAAATGGTTTTGGGTCAGAGTTTCTGAGGTTTCAGTCCATGGTCACTTGGCTCCATGTTTTAGGATGTGGCAAGACTGGACATCATGGTGAGGGGTATATAAACAAAGCCGTTTACCTCATTGGCTACGGTCAAAATATACCCTTCAAGGTCACCCCCAGTGGCCTACTTCTTCCAACTAGACCCCCACCTCCTAAAGTTTCCCATCACCTCTCTCGCTCATTAAGCTACCAACTCATCAATGTATTCTGCCATTGAAAACCATAGGTCCTTCATGAACCAATCACTTCTTCATGGCCCCAGTTCTGAACGCTGTTGCATTAAATACCAAGGCTTCAACACCTAAACCTTTTGGGTACATTTCAAATCCAAGCCAATATGGGTCCCTGCCTTCTAGTCTGAATTAAAGTGTCAAAACTGTGCCTAGCATACAAGAACCATGCAAGAGTAGATGGTGATGTAAACTTCTTTGAGATTGCCTCTCATGCCATCAGAAAGCATGGTGGTGAGGATGTTGGAAAAGACAAACTCTTTTCACAGTTGGGGGGGGGTATACTATACCCCCCTACTACTATAGCCACTATGGAAATCAGTGTGAAGGTGTCTCAAAAAATTAAAAATAGAGCCACCATATGACCCAGCTATACCACCCCTGGGCATATACCCAAAGGACTCTAGTCCTCCCATAGAGTTGCGTACACATCTATGTTGATTGTTATACTATCCACAGTAGTGAGGAAACGGAACCAGCCTAGAAGCCCATCAACAGATGAATAGATAATGAAAACATGACATATATACACAATGGAATTTGACTCAGCTGTAAAGGAAAATGAAACTATGAAAATTGGAAGAAAATGGCTGTATCTGGAAAGTATTATTAAGTGAAGTGACCCAGATTCAGCAAGACAAAAATCGCATGTTCTCTTTCATACGCAGATCCTAGCTTTTAATGTGTACTTGTATGTATATAAACGGGCATGGGAGCATGTAACTAGAAAGGAAGCCATGAGAGGGGCAAAGAGGCTTTGAGGAAGAGAGAGACGACAAAGGGACACGTGTGTCATGACAGGAAAGGCTGGGAGAAAGGATACAGGGGGTTGAGGGATGGGGGAAGATGATTAACAGAAACAATTTTTTTTCTGAAAATGCTTGAATGAAACCTAATGCTTTGTATGCTGATTAAAAATAATGAGTAAATAAATTGCTGTGCTTAGGAAAGACCAACCAGGAAAGAGGCGATTCTAAGCCAGTACCCAATAGCCTAGATACAGAAACTTCAGTGGATAACTGAGCTGGGTGTGGGGGCTTCAGGATCTACATGTCAACAGGTAACTGTGTGATCATCAGGTGTTTTCCTGTGCAGAGCGCAGCTTATTCTCAAAGCTGCAGGTACACAGCATCAGCCACACAGGATATTATGACAGGGCACATCATGAGGTGGGGGAAGTGATTAGCAGGAACCAGGTACCAAGGGCTTCCTGTGCCATGTTAAAATTGGGGTTCCAGGCTAGGAAGATTGCTCAATGGTTAAGGCACTGGCCTGCAGAGCCTAATGACCCAAGTTTGATTCCCCAGTTCCCACATAAAGCCAGATACACAAAGTGGTGCATGCATCTGGAGTTTGTTTGCAGTGACTGGAGACCCTAGTGTTCCCATTCTCTCTGGCTTTCTATCTCTCCTCTCTCTCTCTCTCTCTCTCTCTCTCTCTCTCTCTCTCTCTCTCTCTCTCTCCTTGTAAATAAATATTTTACAAAAACGGGGTTCCATGACCCCATATAGTTCAGTTGGTAGAGTGCTTACCTAGTAAAATCCGGGGATCAGTCCTCAACACCATATAAATAAGGTGTGGTAGTACACACCTATAATCCCAGCACTCAGGAAGTAGAAGCAGAGGATCAGAAGTTCAAGATCATTTTCAGACATATTGTGAGTCTGAGGCCAGGGCTACATGAGGAGATGGGGGGAGGGAGAGAGGAAGAGAGAGGCAGGGAGGGAGAGAGGGAGAAAGGGAGAGAGGGAGAGAGAAGAAGGAGGAGGAGGAGGAGGGAGGGAAGGAGGGAGGGAGGAAAGGAATGAAGAAGGTCAATAGCTTCCTAAAGGACAGGACCCCTAAAAATGCCATGTGTTCTTGAAACAGTGCCCCTGCTCCTCTGAACACTTACTGCCCTGCTTGATGTGGGACCATGTCAGTGACTGAGGGTCCCAACGATCAGTCTCTGCTGAGATCTCAGGTATGGCTTCTGTGCCTAGAGAATCTAAAAGCTCACATCTCTCCACAGGTGACCTGGTGTCCCGGGCAATGCATCACCTGCAGCCTCTCAACGCCAAGCACCATGGCAATGGCACTCCCCTGCATCACAAGCAGGGGGCACTCTACTGGGAGCCCGAGGCCCTGTACACCCTCTGCTACTTCATGCACTGCCCACAAATGGAGTGGGAAAACCCCAACGTGGAGCCTTCCAAGGTCAACCTCCAAGTGGAAAGGTAGGCCTTACCTGGCCTAGGAGGGCCAATGAGCAGATCCCGGTGGCCATGACCTTGTGGTGGGTGGACATTGCTTACCCCCCCAACCCCTGACTGAGGTATTAGGATGTTGGGGGTCAAGGGAAGAACTGCTCCTTTCCCAAAATGTGCTGGAGGGAAACCTGGTGCCCTGGAGAGGGGGCATCTGGAAGCTAAGTGGGGTCTTGGAAATGGCTTTATAAAGGGCCGGTCCAATCCAGGATAGAGCTGGTCTAGGTCACAGGAGTGCCCCTGCAGATCAAAGGATCAGGGGCTTCTGGGGGGCCACCTTTCCTCTACCTTCCTACCAGACGTACCTACTCAACCGAGCCACAGAGCTCTCTCAAGCCGATGGGAGGCTGGGCTGCTCTGGGAGAAGCCACTTGGTTGTCCCTGTGACATGGGTGGACTCCTCATAGGAATAGAGGAACTATGAGGGCTTGGCTTCTGCTTCTCCAAGCTCCGCCCTCCGTGCCTCAGTCTCTCTTTGGTACATCAGAGAGCTGAATGAAGGTTGAGGAGGTTCCCCTCGACCTGGAAATCCCAGGATTCTCTGGGGAGTTTCATCCTCAGAGGTAGGGTGTCAGAAACAGCCTGCAGGATGTGTGGCTACCCAGAAGCGTTCAGCGTTCCCTTTCCTTCCCCTTCATCCTTCCTTTCCCGTTCTGACAGGCCCCACCTAGACCCAGGCCTTAGTGCTCAGTAAGTGGAGGTGAGCCTGTTCATTTAAAAGGAGAGGAGACAGGCTCCGTGCTACCCACCGCCAGGGCTCAGGTTTACACTTTTCAGGCTGAAAGCTGAGTGGCCTTAGAAAGGGGCCTTCACCTCTCTGTATCTCAGTTCCTTCGTCTGCAAAGCAGGAATACAAAAAGCCAGTTCTTCATAAGGCTGTCGGAAGCTGAAGTAAATGGAACAGTGAATGCTAGCATTACTATTGCCATTGAAGCTATCCACATATAGCCGAGCGAGTCCCAGCTTGGGCTCAGTATAACCCTCTTTACCGTCACTGAGTGGTTCCTAAAAGCTCAGCAGATGCTGTTTCTAAGAACTGTAATGGATTAGGCCTAGCTGGGCTCCATTGCAAACCCCACTTCTCAGTTTTCTGTTAAGCGGATGGATATGGTCCCAACAGAGGCGGCTTCTTGATTGTTAGAGAGCCCAAGTTAGTATCAGGAATCAGTCCAGTATGGAGTACATGGATCTGGGGGGCACCCAGCTCTCTCACCGTCTAGGTCAAATGGGTGGATACCCCAGGGATATTTCCATATGGAAACATCTCCCTTGAGGAAATACGCAGAGATTCCCATAGTCCTGGGCAAAATCTAAGCCCAGCCAGAGACCAGCACCTTGCTTCTCTATGAGAACCCTCTCCAGCATGGCTAGACGTTGCCCCTTCTGAACTCCAGACACTTTTCATCTCACTTGACCTCCTTCCAGCTCCCTCTGTCCAGTCTCACGTTCTCAGGCTCGTTCCTCTTGCAGTGCCCCGTTCTCCCTTGCCCGGCACAGCCATGTGCAATTCCATACGTATTCCTGTGCTGTGCGTTGCTTGTAAACTCCGTGAGCACAGACAGCACATCAGCACGGCCCATCATTCTACAACTAGTGCCAAGGTCAGCAACACCTGATGTACGAGAGACACTTGGAGATTGAAAGCGTGGACAAATGCACTTCTCCAGCTGTCCATGGACTACGCCCCTTGGAGTGCTCACATCAGCTCAAAGCTAAAGCCATCTTGTCCCCAAACCCACTTCTCCTTCTATCTCCCAAGTCTCTAAGACCCTTGGCTTTAGAAAACCAGTACCCCCCCTCCCAGCATCTTATCCATACCACATCTGGGGCATCTCTCTTTCCTCGGTTCCCTTCTGTCCAGATGGTCGCCATGGCTGTCGGTCCAGGAGCACCTCCTCCCTTTCTTTGGTTACTGAAGCTGATTTCTCAATAGTCACCCTGCAGGTGAGACTTAAAATACTGTAGCCAGCTCCACCAGATGGAAACTTCTAAGATCTAAATCCCATGATGCAACACCCCCTGCCCCAATTCAATGCAGCTGCATGGTTCCTGTCTCACACTGTATCTATCAATGGCCATTTTCCCTTCTTGGATCTGTTTCTGGATTCAAAATGTAGCAGGAGCAGTTGGAAGTCTAAGGAAACCCTGTAAGGTTTCCAGAGCTTCTGGGACACATTTGAAAGGAGCCTGAGCTGTGTGAGAGAGCAGAGAGAACATGTCCCATTTACTGTGGGGTTCCCCCACCCCATCATCCTTCCTTGGTAGGAATTTCAAAACACAAAGTGGAAGTTAACATGTCTCAAGTTCTGATTGCTTTTTCATCTGGAAAGCATATGGCCTGGGGAGTCAAGTAGACCTCTGAAATGAATCCCAGCTTGGCTTCTCATAGCTCTGAGAACCTTAACAAGTGATTGTCTCTGTCGTCTGCAGAATGAGGAAAGGCTATCCTGGAAGGACAGGTATGAAGAGTGTGTTAGATATCGGAACTGAGGCTCGCAGGGCTGTGCCAGACACAAGAGAAGCCTTTCCAGATAGGCAGCTGATGTTACATGTCATTCCTTTCCTTCCTTCTTTCTTTTTTCTCTCTCTAAAATGCTTCCATTGTCCCTACAGAAACCTGTGAGTGAAGTGATTCTTTCTAGAGGAACAGCTATTTCTTTCTGTTCCCTAATAACGCTTTGGTGTTTAGCAGCTGAAAGCAGGCATCAGTGGAAAGAAATCTTCTGATTCTTTTCAGTCACGTTTATTCCAGCTTCAAATCCTTGCAAACATGAATTTCCAGTGGGAGTTAAGACTCCACTGGGGAAATACCCCCACCGCAGCCACTCAGTATCTCCTTTGCTCTCTATGCTGGCAGTCAGGTGAGGCCATGATACATACCTGGACCTCGTCAACCCTTTGAGAACGGAGCTGGTATAACTAGTTTTCCTCCACGCCTAGAGAGAGCCCAGGGAATGTTTGACTGGCTGAAATGTGGATCATTTCATGGCTTACACCATCTCTCCTACTCAGAAGACTCTTGGCTAGGAGGTGACTAAGCTCTCCGCTTACTACATTGTTCTGGATGGTTCCATTTTTCCTGGTGGCATTTTGAAGAAGTTTAGTGTATATGTGAAATTCCTATCTCTTTGTTTCTCTAGAACTTTAGCTACTATTCCTTGAACTTCTAAAACCTGTCAGATATTATTTAAAAAACAACCTCACTTACCACTGAGGAGATGGGATGGCTCAGTATGTGAAGTCCTTGGTGCACAGGCATGAGGACCTGAAGTCATGTCCCCACCACCTACCTGGGCACAGCAACAAGAAACTGTAGAACCAGCCCTGGGGAGATAGAAACAGGAGGATCCCTGGGGCTTGCTGGCTAGCTAGTATAGGCAAATCCATGAAATTCTAGGCTCAGTGTGAGATTCTGCCTCAATAGTGTCTGAGAAAAATATCCAGTGTTGACTCCCCAGCCTCCACACACATGTGCATGGACCCTCCCACACACATGCATGCACACCACATACATCCAAAAAATGTAAGATTTATAATTAAGCTGCTTAGCTTCTAAACAGCAGTGATACATGTAAACACCTTGATGTTGGAGGTGGGTTACCTTTCAAAATAGAATCATCGTATATCAAGAACCAAGTTTTCCTTCCCCCTGTCCCTGGCATTATTGTTCCTGGAAATATCAGTGATTCCTAGATGTTTTTAAACATGAGTGAGTTCACGTACATTGTCATGGGGTGAGTGAATAGTAGGATAGAGAGGAGGACTTCATTGCTTTGGGTGGCTGTGTGGGAGGGTTAATGAACTTCTTCACTGGGGAGAGAAACCCATAGGCAGTTCTGTCCACCCCCAGTCCTGCTGAAAACAAACCAGAATTTATCCCCAGGCAGTAACATCCCTCCCCCTCGTGTATACAAATAGAGGCAGCAAGATGCCTGCCAGGGGAATCTTGGTCACAATCAGGAGTATATCTTCAATCACCAATTGCCTCATGTTTGGGGAAAACTAAGGGTGTGAAGTCAGTCTTCACACATGGAAGAGCAAGCAGGGCAGAACCTTGGGCATTGGTGGCACCCAGCTGCATCTTCTGGGATGCTCCTTTTACCAATCAACCAACCCTTCACTTCCTAATGTGTTTCCATCTGTGACCTGTGACGCAGGTGAGGCCCATATTTCAATAGACGCCCTCAGCCATCCCCAGGATCATGCACCCAGAAGGCTGCTTGTGAAAACTCAGTCAATATACTTACTTACAAAAGTTAAGCCCATGGTGACTGTTTAAAGTAGAAAGAAAGCCTCTGAGATGCTGAGCATGGGCAGTAGTCTCACATACCTCTCCTCTTATGTGTGAGAATTTGACCTTAGTTAATTCTCTGTCTCTGTTCCCCTGGAAACCCGATAAAAACTTCAGGGTCAGCTGTGTTACTAGGCAACACCACTCAAGGTCAGAACCACCACAGTGTGGTAAATTACATCTTGCTAGACTATACTAGAAATGTTTGATCAAGACCCAGAGCTTTGGGCTTAATTCGTTGACTCTTGTGACGGTCCTTTGAATGGGCCTTGGAAGGTAATCCCATGGAGTTCATACAAGAGATGTTGGGGTTTGCTACCATGACCACCCAAGTAGATCTCTTCCCACACCTGAGTGTCCATGGGCAGAAGGCAGCTCCTCCCAGGTGGCTGGGTGGACAGCTGTCCTACTGAAAGGAACATGGATGCTGGCCTGCTGAGCCAAGTGTGGTCAAGATTAGAACTGTGAGTCTGAGTGCTTAGTGGAGTTCTGAGGACTTATGATCGCTGGAGCCAGAGAGCCGGAGTGACACCCAGGGCTGCTCCAGCAAAGATGTCACAGCATAGACACCTGACCTCATACAGCTGCTGCTGGCCATGGGACACTCCAGCTCTGTCACCATTGTCCCCGAAAGCTGAATGTCTGACACCACTCTGATCAGCTAAACGTGACTGCACCCTTGCAAGGAGTCTGGGAAGAGGGATTTATAGCTAGCTTGGAGAACCACAGGCTCATAATATAGGGAATTCTCAAACCTAGGAATCTCATCTCTGGTTTCAGGCAGCTCAAAAAGTTGTCAAAGTCTCTGAACACTTCTACTTTATTTTTAAAAAAATCTCTCAGGACCTTGAAATGAGAGTCAATTTTTTTTGCATGTTTCTATGTATGTCTGTGGGCATACATGTGTGGGGGTGCATGTGCACATTGGGATGCATGTGTGTGGAGACAAGAGACTGACATCAAATGTCTTCCTTGATTGCTCTCTACTTTATTTATTAAGACAGAGTCAGTTGAACCCAGAACTCATAGATTGGCTAGTCTATCTAGCCAGCTTGCCTCGGTTATCCCATCTCTACCTCCAGAGCATTGGGATCACAAACAAGCCAATACATCCAACCAGCACTGATGTGGGGACTGGGGATCTGAACTCGGGTCCTCACATTTATGTGGCAAGTGCTTTGTGTACTCTTTGTGTCTCTTGAGCCCCTACTTTAAAAAAATAAATAAATAATTTACATGTGTATTGTTTTCACAGTTTAGTACCTCTGACCCAATTGGCCACACAAGTCACAGATTGACTTACATACTCACAGCTAAGAATCAAAATACTGTTCCAGAATGAGAGCACCTTGAGCCCTTGGGCCAACATCCTAGAAGTCTCAAGAACCAATAAGTGTTGTTTTAATAAAAAAAAAAGAAAAAGAAAAGAAAAGAAAAAGGAACAGGAATGGGTCTGGCTGGAGTTTTCCCAGGGCCGCTTCTGGTCCCCAGCAGGGGGGGGGGGAGCTGGGCCGGCTGCTGTCCCGGGCCAGGTGTGCTGCTGGCCAGCTAGCACTGGGGCGCAGGCATGCTCCATGGCAGCAGCATGGAGGGGACCGTGGGGAGGGAGGGAGTGAGCTGGCATGCTCCAAGCTGCGGTGGCAGACCGAAACCGGGCACCCATGGAGGCATGTCCATGGGCCTGAGAGCCCGCAGAAGTGTCATAGCTCTGTGTGTGTTCAGCTCTGGAAGCATGGCTTCCTAGGGGAATCATGGTTTCCCATGTGTTATAGCACAATAACGGGCAAAGACCCAGGGGAGAAAAGCATGACAAGTTATCCCATGACAATAAATCCCATGACAAAAAAATCCCCATTTCGTGGGTTAAATAGAAATTGAGGAGGAAGGAGGGAAAGAAATGGACAACGGAGATTGGAAGAAATCAGCAACCTGTGAATACCTGCTTTGCATGTGGATGTGAGCTTGGGCACATATCAGATGGTGGGGGTAGAGGAACTGCCACCTTCTAGGCACAGCTGGGGTGTGGACCTGGGTCCAACTGTGATAGTAACATGGCTGTAACTTGGTTCATCTGGCCAGGGTTAAGATTATTCTAACCCTAATATGTTTCAAACTAAAGATTACAGTTCACAAGTGAGCCAGTAAATCCATGTAGTGCCAATTAACAGATGATGCTTCATGGACCATATCTGGTCCAAATCTTACTTATTCTCACAAATAAAGTTTTGTTATAACACAGCAACACCCACTTGCTTACATATTATTTATGTCCACTTTTGCACTGTGGCAGAATTGATGCCTTATAACAGAGACAATACGGAAAGTACTATTTAGTTGTCTCCAGAAAAAAAAAAAATGCTGGACCCTAATGTGAGTTCTAATCTTTAGCTTTTAAAAATTGAACTCTGATTGAAATTTTAGATATCAGTACACATTTCATGAGACTTCTCCCCCACTTCTGTTAACTAACTAGAGTTGGTTTAGCTTGCCCAAGAGCCCTTATCTAAAGTTGGAAAATTAGCAACCTCGGGTCTCTGCTAAGATCCTCTTGGCTGCTTGGTTGTAAATGGCTGATGGTTTAAAAAAATTATAATGTATGAAAGGTTCATTTCTCATCCCTAGAGTTTTTTCATGTTCTTCACGAATGTTTACAGTTATTAGGCAAAATATGATGAATACAAAAAAGCTATAAAGCTTTTGTGACTGTGTCAGGTAACATCCACCCCTCTCCTTCCCCCCCACCCAGTTTCGTTCTCTGTGGACATACAAAGGTGTTGTGGTTATTTCTTAGCATAGGGATACAAAGACCATATGCTATATGTTCTGTTAATCCAGTTCATTGGTTAGCCTTTAAAAGCATTATTTAGGGCTGGAGAGATGGCTCAGAGGTTAAGGCACTTGCCCACATATGCCAGACCCACAAGGTGGTGGCCCTGATTCGTTCTCTCTCTCTTTCTCTCTCTCTCTCTCTGCTTGAAAATGAATAATAAAATATTTTTAAAAAACGTATAGTCATTTAAAAAAATAAAATAAAAAATAAAAGCATTATTTATCACTGGACATGGAGCTCAGAGTCAAAAGGCATCTTGAAATAAAGTTCATTTGCTTTGTTGACAGTAAGTGAGGCCCACAGGCTCAGAGAACTGGTCTCGAGCCATGAGCACATTTGCAGAGAATTTGCCTTAGCACATGCTTTTTCCTCTTCTGAGACTACTCTCTTCCACCCCCAGCCCTTATCTCCTCCCTTCGTCCATCCTTCTGGAGTTCATCACCTTCTCCATGAACTCTTCCCTCCCACCTGACAGAGGCATGAGGGCCTGTCCCCAGCACATATGTTTACAGAACTGCATCTGTATCCTGGGTCATGTCTCCAGTGCCAACTCAGCAGCCCTGAGCTCAGTCCTGGCTCTGCAGCTCACATGCTGTGTGCCCTGTGGGCCAGTTCCTCAGCTGGCCATAAGAAATTACTCCCACTTCATCGGGGCTGTTGGAGACCCATAAACTCACATCTGTGCCCCACAGAGTCACTGACACACAGATGCTTCATCCAGACTGACCTCTGACCTCTCCTCATAGTGGGCTGAGCTGAGGATTAGAATTTAGATAATGTCTGGCAAAAATTCCAATGCACCTCAAAATTTAAGGAGTACCCAAATTCTTGTATACAAAGTTAAAGAATTAAAATCATAAACAACCAGAGGTTGAGGTATAGTGGGAGACTTTATTTAAAGGAAAATGGGAGTTACAGAGTTCTCCAGTCACCAGTGTGGGGAGAACACATGGGAGAAGTTTTAGCCAAAATCTATGCTGTTTAGCTAAATAGGAAAAAAAGAGAAAGATAATAGAGGGCTCCCATCATGAGAAAAAAAGTTCATGTGGGGAGATCTTGAGCCCCCCCCCCCAAGCCTCACCCCTAAGGCTGGGGTAAGGGGCCTTACCTGGAAAATGAAAGTCTTCCTTCTAGGACGCCATGTGGAAGAAGAGACTGGCCTTTGTTTCAGTCTCCTTTTAAAACTTCAACCAGGTAAGTCAGAGAGAACGCTGATTGGTCTGTACCTGACCAATCAGTTTTAACATCTAGGTTTGAGCTCTGGCTAGAGACACCTCCCACTCAAGGGGTCGAAGGTCGCATACATTTGAATGAGTACAGGGAAGGGAGCTATATACTAAGGAAGCAGAAAGCAGGGCAGGAAAGAGATGGAGAACAGAACAGAGAGGCCAGGAGAGGCCCTGGATGCACAGCATCAAACTAGGCTGGAAGGAAGTGGAGAGAGTCACAAGGGATCAGGAGTTCCTCCACTCTTCAGTGAAGATGAGAAGGGGGCTCTGAGCAGGGAAGTGAGGAGACCTCACTGATTTCTCCCATGATTGCACAGGATGCTGGTGGGGTACTGTCATTTCATGAGCACTTACTGTGTGCCTGGTATGTAGTGTGTGAGGGTTTGCATACACTGTGTGATATGATTCTCACTTCAACCCTACATCCTCATCTGCAAGTGAAAAACTTAAGTCATTGACCTGGAATTGATACTAAGAAGATGTTATTCAGAATCTAAGGGTTGGCATAGCATATTAATTGCATCTCTGCATTGAACTTTCTTTGTTTTTTGCACGTGTATGTGTGTGGTGTGCATATGTCTGTTCATATGTGTGTGAGTGTGCATGTGTGGAGGAGGCCAGAGGTTGACATCGAGGGTCTCCCTCCATCTCTCTTCATCTCAGTTATGAAGACGGGGTCTCTCACTTGAACCGGAGCTCACTGATTTGGATAATGTAGCTAGCCAGCTTGTGCTGGGGGTTCTCCGGTCTCTGCCTCCCAAGCACTGGTATTACAGGTGGGCTGCCACACCCACCCGGCATTTAGGCAAAGGCTGAGGACCCAGACTCCGGCCCTTACATTTGCACAGCAAGCAAGCACTTTATCTGCTGAGACATCCCTGCAGCCCCAATATCTCTGCATGTTTTAAAATTATTGAATAATAATTATATCCATTCACAAGTAAGCTGTGATATTTTGATACATGTATGCATCAGCTAGACCAGAGAAATACATTTTGGATAGTTCCTTTTATATAGCTAGATTAATAACCTGGTTAACATTCATTAGCTATGTTACCTTGAGTACATTATTACTCAGACTCACTCTCTTCATCTGTAAAATGGGAGACTATCATGGAATCTACTTCAGGGGCTTTTATGTATTAATTTATTTAAAGTACTTTAAGGTCTGAGCACCCATCAGGTAAACAGTGACCATTATCATTCTTTTTTTTTTTTTTTTAGTTTTTCAAAGTAGGGTCTCACTCTAGCTCAGGCTGACCTGGAATTCACTGGAGTCTCAGGCTGGCCTCGAACTCATGGTGATCTCCTACCTCTGCCTCCCAAGTGCTGGGATTAAAGGCATGTGCCACCACGCCTGGCTGACCATTATCATTCTTATTGTCTTGGCATTTATTACCTGAGTGCATATTAGAATGGCACCTCTCCCACATTAATGATCTGAACCACCTGAGATCTTGTTGAAATGTAGATTCTATTCATTAGGCCTGGGGGTGAGGCCTGAGCACCTCGTTTCTAACAGTCTCCTAGGTGACACTATCAGGGCATGAGCAATGCTGTAAATAGCAAAGTATTGCTAGCGTGTGTGTGTGTGTGTGTGTGTGTGTGTGTGTGTGTGTGTGTGTGTGATTTTTGCAGCTTAGACTGACCTCTTTAAGTTACCTAAAGGTAAGAAATCAGCTCCCATAGTGACTTTTGGCTCCCTGATAAAGCTAGCCTGTCATAGGTGCCCTCTAACCATCCCATACTCCAGGGGCTGCATGGGGCCTCCACTGTCTTCCCTCCAGGAGCCCTCTGCAGGTCACATGAATGGACAGGTTCCAGGGACCAGAGCTGGCCAGCCTGTAGCACACTTGGGCTTTAGAGCTGCGGTCACTGCCAAGGGGCAGCTCCCACGATGGCTCAGCGCTTCTTCCACAGCTCAAGGCTGGCAAGTTAGTGCCGAGCCTTGCAGGAGGGAAGACAGGCAGCATTTGATAGGGACGCTCCCTGGGGACAGCATCCAGGCAAATCCAAACTTGACCAGCTTTGGGGCTGTTCAGCACCGACAGCCTCTGGGGCTTGTCAGACAGCTTCTGCTGGGTTGCCCAGGGAACTGTTTTCCCAGCCAGGAGGAAAAGCAGCTCGTGCCCACAGGTGACAAGCTGAAAGGCTCACACCCTGCAGAGCAGCACCTGCTCCATCAATCAGGCGTCACACTCGTTCCTCTCTGTGTCCATGTCTCTCTGAATTCCATGGCACCGGCTGCCAGGGCGAGCTTGTCTGCTCTATACCAGTTCCTTACTTTGTAGGAAAAATAATTATTTATTTTTGGCATGTGTGTGTTTAACTATGTGTGCTGTGTGATGTGATGTGCATGTACATGTGTGTGCAGATGTGTGCACATGTCTGAAGGCCAGAGGAGAATGCCAGGTGTCCTCTTCACTCATTCGTTTCTTCCCTTGAGATGGAGTCTCTCACTGAGCCCAGAGCTGCTGTTTTCACCGTTTTGTTTTTCAGGCAGCAAGTGATTGATCCTTCAGTCTCTCTGCTCCCCCTCCTCCCCCAGGACTGAAACTATAGATGTGTGTGGTCACATCCAGCTGTTTACATGGGTCCTGGGGAATGGAACTCAGGCCCTCATGCTTGCATGGAAAGCACTCATAAATACTGAGCCATCTCCCCTGCCCCAGAAACCTTTTATTAAAAACATGTATGTTGCTAATGACTATGTGTGTGCATGCACACACACACACACATATAGGTCAGAAGTCCACCTCAGTGTCATCCTCCAGAAGGGGCTCTATCTTTTTTGAGATAGGGTCTCTCATTGGCCTTGGAGCTCATGAAGTAGGCTAAACTGAGCAGCTGTCCAGTGAGCCCCAGGGATCCTCCTGTCCCTGCCTCCCAGCCCAGCACTAGGATTGCAGGCATGTCACCACACCCAGTATTGTCATTGGTACTAAGACTCTAACTCAGGTCCTCATACATATGCGGGAAGCTCTTTACCAATGTAACCATCTCCCCTGCCCAGGAAACCTTACCTTTATTATTTACTGCTTGTGTGCACATATGTAATGTAGTGTGTATGGTGTGTGGATGTACATGTATGTGCTCTTATGGTGTCTCATACACTCACCTGCCAGCATGGAACCTCAGGTGTCCCGCTCCATGGCTCTTCTGTCTCATCTTGTTTATGAGCCAGAGTTTATCTTTATATTGTTTCTTGAGCTCCATGATTCTCAGGTCTCTGCTCCCCTGTGGGACTGGGGTTACAGGCATATGTGGTTATTCCCAGCTCTTATGTGGAATCTGGAGATTAGAACTCTGACGGTCTCAGGCGCCCTTAGGCCTGGGAGCACTCTTAACCACTGAGCCATCTCTCCAACCTCGGAAACCTTACTTTTATAGCACAAAGACTGATGACCTAAAGGTGCCCTTGCTGAGATAGAGCAGCCAACCAAAAGCAGCTCAGGGGAAGAAAGTCTTTTATTCTGGCTTACAGTCTCAAGGGGAAGCTCCATGATGGCAGGGGAAAGTATGACATGAGCAGAGGCTGGACATCACCTCTGCCACAGCAGGTGGACAACAGTGGCAAAGAGTGAGCAAAGAGGAGCTGGTTATAACACCCCAAAGCCCGCTCCCAACAACACACCTCCTCCAGCAAGGCTCCACTTCCCAAATTACCATCAAAAGCATTCAGAACCCATGAGTTTATGGAGGACATCTGGTTCAAACCAGCACAGTAACCACACCCCATGGGTGGGTACTTACACTGAAATGAGCTAGAGTCACAACAAACTAAAGCATCAGTCCTCAGGACCATCAGCCTCCTTTCTAATGCTTGGCAGCTGATCTGACTATAGGAAAACTGACCAGCCTTGTGATGCACAGCAGGGATCCAGGGCATTACTCTGTAGGTGAAACTTCTGTCTGTGGGACTCAATAAAAGCAGCACCCTCCCCTCTTTTAGGACCACAGCCAGGACCTCCAGCCACTGCAAACAAACTCCAGAAGCATGTGCCACCTTGTGCATCTGACTTTATGTGGGTTCTGGGGGATTGAACTTGGATCCTTAAGTTTTACAGGCAAGTGCCTTAACTTCTGAGCCATCTCTCCAGCCCAAGATTTATTTTTAGTTGACACATAATAGTTATGCATGTTTACAGAGCACTCTGTAATGTTTTCTTACATGTATACATTGTGGAATGCTCAAGTCCAACTTATTAGCACAGCTACCACCCCAAGTACGTGTCATTTCTTTGTGGTATGAACAATTAAAATTCTCCCTTAGTAATTTGGAAACATATATTATGATGCTCAGTAGAGCAACACCTGTGCCTCGTCTCTGTGACTTTGTACCTGATGACTGACCTCTCCCCTCCCTGGTCCCCTGGCTCCTTGTCCCCACCACCCACTTTTCTCTCTACCTTCATACATTTGTATTTGAATATGATTTGAACTTCTGTGTGTGTGTGTGCGTGTGTGTGCAATGTGTGTGTGCGTGTGTGTGCAATGTGTGTGTGTGTGTATTGTCAGAGGACAGCCTCAGGTGTCATCCTCAGGTACCATCCACCTTTTTTAAAATTATTATTTATTTGAGAGAGAGGCCCACACAGAGAAAGACAGAGACAGACAGAGAGGGAGTGAGCATGGGCACACCAGAGCCTCCTGTCACTACAAACAAACTCCAGAGCACCTACCACTTTGTGCCTCTATCTGGCTTTACATGGGCACTGGGGACTCAAAACCAGGCCATCAGGCTTTGCAAGCAAGCACCTTTAGCCCTGAGCCATCTCTCTAGCCCAGACATTTACCTTTTAAGACAGAGTCCATCACTGGGCTGGAACTCACCTAATTAGACTACACTGGCTTGCCAGCAATCCCCAGGGATTTAACTGTCTAGTTCCCTGGTGTTGGGGTTTACAGATGCATGCCACCACACCAAGCTTTAAAACATTTTTTTAATAGCTACTGGGGATCAAACTCAGATCTTCATGTTTGCAAGCACTTTACTGACTGAGCTATCTCCCCCCACCTCCAAGCTTCTCAGTTTTTATTTTATTTGTTTTCATTACTCTTCCTTAATCCACATTTATTCATCACTGTCACCACGCATGCTGTAATTGTAGTGACACTCTTCCAGCTCATACATGGGTCAGGCCCACTCTCAATGTTTAGGTGAATTAACTCAGATGTCCCTCACGGTAGTCCCACAAGGTATATGTGATCAACATCATCCCCATTGTACAGATGGGCAAAGGGAGGCAGAGAGGAGAGGCACAGGCTAAGGTGGCACAGATTCACACCCAGTGTTATGCAGTGGGGCAGGCGAGAGGCATGCAAAGGGAAGAAACCACTGGCCAAGGCTCCACGTCAAATATCAGAAGACTCATGGGGAGGGGACATAAACCAGCCTAGGAGGACCAGCTCAGGGACTGAGCGACCCTCAGCAGTTTACAGAGATAAAGTTATTTCATCAGTTGTTAAAATGTCAAAATGAAAAAAGAAAGTTAAAATGCTTCTCTAAGGGTTGGTAAAGAGCCACGAGTCCAAGTGCCCCTCCCCCACAATGTCCCTCCATCCTATGACCCCTCATCCAGTGTCCCCCCCATCCAGTAGCTGCAACTTGGGGTCTGGCCCTGCAGAGCACCCTGGAAGGCCCCATCTGCACCCCAAGATCACAGGACTGATGCTGACCTTGCTAGTGATTCAGTGTTCAAGAGAGAAAATCACGGCTCACGGCTGAGGGTGTGTAGTTAGGGCTGGGCTAGAGTTGAAAATAAGATTCAAAGAAGGAAGGAGCAAAGCCTGCTGGTCCCTTAACACTCAACTGTGTCCTTGCCACTCCCTTAGCCATTTTGCTGAGCCCCTCCAGCCTGAGAATCCCCACCACCACCTCTGTTTCCCATGGAGCTTTTGGTGAACAACCAGGACAACTGTGGAAGGCCAGCCCATGCCAGCCCTGGGGATAAGTACATGTCTGGATTCCTCCACTTGAACTTGACAGTTATTATCTCAGATAAGTATATTCTGTGGATTTTAGAAATAAGGAGGAAAGGGAAGTTCAGGCCTTGCCCAAGGTCACAGAGTCAAGTTACCTATTGAGTGGCTGGGCTGTTGTCAGAGCCGGCATCCTCTTCACCACGCCTTGTGGCTCTGGCATGGAGGATCAGCTGCTCCTTGCTGTATCTGCCCTTCAGCTTTGAGCTCCTCATCGCCGAGGCCTGGGCGTTGGCACTCTCTCACTCTCAAAGTCGCCAGGGCCTGGCAGGGAAGCAGGTGAGAAACCTAGGTCCGCCTGGGAAGAAAAGGCAGTGGGGTGAAGCAGGAAGAGATGGAAGAGCCTAATAGAAGGTCTGAGTCCCCACAGTGAGGTGACAAGCCCATGGCTGGCAAAGTACCATCCTCTGTCTCCCAGGGCCAGGTGCCTCCCATTAGCCTCCCTCCTTGTCCTTTGGTCCCACAACAAGTCACATTGGCCTCCCAGGACTTGAGGCCCCTCTCATTTCCCTGGAACCAACAGCCACTTGCAGCCACTGTGAACGCTCAGGAGAAATCCAAGCATTCAAAAGGGGTATTAATGAAAGCTTGCCCTGCGTGCTGCCCGGTGGAAACCGAGAGCTGGTCCAGCATGACAGAGCCGAGGCTGGAGGCCCAGTGCCTGGGAGTATTCAGGCCTGTAGACTGTGTCTTCCTAACCTAGGCCACTCTGGAGCTGTGTCCCTGGGCCAAGTGTCCACTCTTCTCTTCCCACCCCCAGTGTTTGACACACAGTCTCATATAGCCCAGCCTGGCCATGAACTCACTAGGTAGCCAAGGATGACCTAGACGTCCTGATCCTCCTGGGTCTACCTCCCCCGGAGCTAGAACAGGCGTGCGCCACCATGTATGGAACCGAACCAAAGGTTTGACATTTGCTAGACAAGCACTTTATCTCTGAACCTAGCCACCCAGCACCCACTTTTCCTTGGCAGTGGTGATGGTGATGGCTGCCAACACGTAAATGTCTGAGGAGTACATTTTGTCATCTGTCCCAGTGGACACAGACCTGAGTTGATTCTGCATTCTTTCTTTTTTAAAAAATATTTTATGGGGTTGAGGATTTAGCTCAGTGGATGAGTGATTACCTAGCAAGCACAAGGCCCTGGGTTCGGTCCTCAGCACCGCAAAAAATATATATATTTTATTTATTCATTTTCAAGCAGAGAGATACAGAGAGAGAGAGAGAGAGAGAGAGAGAGAGAGCACCAGGGCCACCACCTTGTGGGTCTGGCATATGTAGGTCCTGGGGAATTGAACCCAGGGCCTTAGGCACTGGAGGCAAGTGCCTTAACCGCTGAGTTATCTCTCCAGCCCTCTGCATTCTTTCAAAGTTTCACTCCACAAACAAAACCTCCACGCATCTCCCCTTTTCCCTCCCCCGTGTTCACTGATAGAATCATATTCTCCACGCCTCCCATTTTTCTCTCCTTGTGGACTGCATTGGTGTTCTATTGCAACATAGGTGTGATAAACTCAAATTTTTATACTGCTTTTCCCCTAAAAAGGTATATAAACTCATTTTTTAATATTGGAAAATATAGAAATAAGAAGAAAAATTAAAATTATATACAATTGGGCTACCCAGAAGTACCCAAAATTAGTATTTAGGGCATTTTCTTGTCTTTTTTTAAATGCAAATAATAGGGGGTTTAAAAAATTGTACTGTGTATGTATCACTTTATATCCTTTTTATTGCACTTAATAGTGTGCCATAAGCACTTCCTGGTGCTGCAGAATGTTCATGCACATCATTTTTAATGTGTGCAAAATATTGCACCTTCTGAATGTACTGTAATTTGCCTAATGTTTCCCCCATCGCTGGTCATTTGAGTTGTTTCCAATTTGTGAATTGCTGTTCTTTTAAAACTACCCACAATAGCATGGCTAAGCCATCTATGGAGAGAGTGGGCGTATAAAAATGCTAGTCTGTGTGGAGGAAAGCAACTGAGGGGTCATTCATGGAGCCTCTGATGAACCATGTGAGCAAAATATTATGAAAGAAGGAACCCTCACCCCACCCCAGGTATAACCTTGCCTTGCCTACACTGTGCCTTTTTCAAGAGGCTAAAAGGCTGCCTGGCCTGTGAGCCTTATTCCCAGAGCTGTGATCATCCAAGAGTTCTTCCTTTCCTTTCCCTTCCCCTTCCCCTTCCACTTTTCCTTTCCCTTCCCTTCCCTGTTTTGTTGCTCATTTGAAATAGAGTCTCATATATTCCAGGCTGGCATAGGACTTGCTCTTTAGCCAAGGATGACCTTAAACTTCTGATCTTCCTGCCTGTATTTCCCGGTTGCGGGGATTAAAGGGGAGCACCACTGCACCTGGCCCATGATAGATCAGCATCTCTTAGCATGAGCACTTTGTGGTTCTAAAGTTGTCCCATGCATCTCCCTCTGGGCTCCTGGCAGTGTTGGGAGGAGGCAAGATGAACCTGGGCTACTTTTCATGTCTCAAGACAATGACTCAACAATAGCTATGATATTTGCCCAAACTGAAGCCAGCGGGCTGCTCCCAGAATGCCTTGGGCTCCCCACCCATCCTCTGGGAGGGCTTCTAGAAGGAAGAGCATCGCAGCAACACCAGAAAGCTCCTTTGGCCTTGTTCTTTGTCCACAGTTCATCGTGCATGCACTTGGCAGGGTCTGGAGATGAGGAAGACACCACAGTTTGAGTGTCTATTTAATGGCTGAGTGAGCTTGTCTATAATTCTGTATTTCATTTTTTTTCTCTGTGCCATTTTCCCTGTGCTTAACAACATCACTTAGTCAGGTTTCCTCTCCATCTTTAAAACTGCTGTGAGGAATTCAGTCAGGATTCAGCAGTCAGGTTAGAGCCTGCCCAGGAATTTAGGCCAAGGGGCTGGCAAAAGAAAGTGGATATTTTCCCAGGCTTTTCTTCCCTTCTCACTGCCAAGTTCAAACTGCAAGGCTGGACTGAGCCCTTGTGCCATCTTCTGTTCCATTGCTAGTAGTTTCTCACACAGAACTCCCAACTCGTGACCTCCCCTCCTTTCCCCACCAAACCCTGGGCAGCAGGGTGTGAGAGAAACATTTTTGTAAATGGAAAATAAAGCCAGTGGGAGAGCAAAACCAAGAACCAGCTTTTTGGGAGATCTAAGGCTATCTGCAGCTTCCAAGGCCTCCAGGACTCCTCCCTGAGATATGGGCTCACCTCAAGTGCCAGGGCACTTAACGGGACGTGTGCCAGAACATTCCAGCTCTCTGCCTCCTGCCACTTACGTCCCAATCACTCTAAGGAGCATGCGGGTATAAACAGCAATGAGATTGCTTGCCATTGGGGCTGAGGGGGTCATGCTGACCCCCACTTGCTAATTTGGACACCAGAGAATCAGGTTTTGTGTTTGTGTGTGTGGAAGTCAATACCGGGTCTTGTTCAGTCATTTTCTACCTTATTTTTTAAGTTGGGGACTGTCACTGAACCTGGATCTCAGTGTTTCAGCTAGACTAGCCAGTGAACCCCTGGGATCCTCCTGTCTCTGCCTCCCTAGTGCTAGAATTATAGATGGGAGCCACCATGCCAAGCCCGGCCTTTTATGTGGGTGCTAGAAAGCAATCTGGCTGTCATGCTTACATGGCCAGCACTTCAGACATTCTCCCATTTCTCTGGGACAAATTTTTAAACCCTTTCATCCCCCATGAAATTTAGCCCCCACCCTTGCTCTAAGGATACTGTCCATAAACAGTGAACCATAGCCGGATATGGTGGCACATGCCTTTAGTTTCTGCACTCAGGAGGCTGAGGTAGGAAGAATACCATGAGTTCAAGCTCTACAAAGTGAGTTACAGGTTAGAATGAACTAGAGACCCAGCCTCAAGGAATAACCAGAGAACCAACCCACTCAGCACTCAGCCTGTTCCAAATGTCTCTCCCTGGTCTTGTATTTTCCCTTAAGTTCAATATCTCCCATCCTCTAACTCCCTCAGCAACTCCATAGTTCCCCCTAATTTGTCTTGCCTTTCCTTGTCGGATTCTCTCTTTGGACCATGCTCAGCCCACTGCCTTCCTGCGACAGGAGAGCAGGCAGACAGGTTCAGTGGATGGAGAGGGAAGGGCCCTTGATGGGTGTCAGGATTCTAGAAAAACCTAGAATGGACAAAAGGTGACCCACTTCCTACCCCTTCTTCTGGCCTAAGTGAAGGTTTCCTCATGGGGCTCACTTGGCAGGTTCTCTGGGACCTGCACAGTACTGCCATGGACCAATCAGCACCTTCAGCTCTGTCTAAACTGACCAATCATGGACTCTGGACGGGTGGGCTTCCCTCGGTTAATAAACGTCCAGCTCCCACTGGTGGGGTGTTTTCCACCTCTGGAATCCCCTCCTCCGTGAGGAGTCTGTTTTTTCTTTCTTTACCTTGTACTTTAAAGTAAACTTTATTCTTTTAAACACTTTCCTGAGCGGAAAAGGAAATGAACCCTAACACCCCTAGATGGTATCAGTACCTCAACTGTAGCTGGTCTTCATCAGTCTCATGACTTTGCATTTCCTTATCATAAAACTGCAGAGGGCATCTTCTTGTCCCCTGTTCTACATGGTAGGACTGAGACCCCTGCTGTTTCTCCAAGTGTAGAAGTTAGTATAATGCTGCTACTTATGTATGCACTCCAAGCAAAATACTTGCCTTTATAGAGTTCACAACCTACCAAAGAGATGGGAGTAGAACAAATACAGATTATAAAATACCAGGTATAGGGCTGGAGAGATAGTTTAGCGGTTAAGACCTTTGCCTGCAAACCAGAAGGACCTGAGTTCAATTCCCCAATACCCACCTAATGCACAAGGTGGCCCATGTGTCTGGAGTTCATTTGCAGTGGCTGGAGGCCTCTAACCCAGTCTCTCTCTCTCTCTCTCTCTCTCTCTCTCTCTCTCTCTCTCTCTCTCTCTCCTCTTTCTCTCACTCTCGAATAAATAAATTAAATATCTAAAAAAATAGCATATTAAAATACCAGGTATAGAGAAATGAAGCCAGATACTCCAACCAGGGACACATGATGGGAAGTGCTATCTTTTGCAGGGTTTTCAGGGTGGGTTTCTAGAAGCAGGAAGCATTGGAACAGCAAGGTATGGGGATTCCTGAGGACAGACCTTGCTGGTCAGAGAGAATTCTAAGTATAATCTAAGTATAAAGGCCCTGGGGCAGGAATATTCTGGCAAGTGCAGGGACCAGCTAGGAGGTGAAGGATCCTCAGTGGAGAGTGACAGGAGCCGAAGTCCAAGGTCAGATATGCAAAGGAGCTTGGTTTTCCTTCCCTGTCAGGTGAAATGCTCAGTAAAGGTCTGTTGAATTCTTCTTTTTTTTTTTTTAAAGCAGGTTCTACTCTCGCCCAAGCTGAACTTGAACTCTCAGCATACCTCTTACCTCAGCATCCCAAGTGCTGGGATTAATGGTGTACCCCACCACAAACATAAAATTTGTTGAATTCTTTAGGAGTAGTTGAACTAAACTAAAACAAATTAGGTCTGGGAGAGAGAGAGAGAGAGAGAGAGAGAGAGAGAGAGAGAGAGAGACCTGGTAAACTAGAACTGTAGGAGAGCAACAGGTTGGTTCAATGAGAGGCATCTGAGACGATGAGGCCTTGTGGAATTATAGCTTTATTAGGAGAGGTAGGCCACCCAGGCATGGTGAGGCCTGAAACCATAGAGAGAGACTTCAGAAATCCAAAGAACAAAGCAAGGTGGTTGTCGTAGTCAACCACACACCGCTGGGATGAATCTCTAAACCAGGCACAGTTTATGGGAGGAATGATTTATTCAAGCTACAGATCCAGGGGAAGTCCCATAAAAGCCTCTTTCACAGGTCCGAGCAGAGAGAAAAACCCATCACTAACACAACACACACAGAACAGCAAACAGGCAGGAGGGCCAAAGAGAGAATTCTTTCACCTTTATATACCCTAGGGTGGGGTCTTGCAATTCTATCCCAGACTTAATGGCTTCCTGAGTCTCTGGAATTTCCTTCCTACATGGCCCACACAGGAAAGGATGTTTACTTCTAGCTCCTTTGAGCTTCTTTTTTTTAAAAAAATATTTTATTTATTCATTTTCAAGCAGAGAGAGAGAGAGAGAGAGAAAACCAGGGCCACCACCTTGTGGGTCTGGCTTATGTGGGTCCTGGGGAATTGAACCAGGGGCCTTAGGCACTGGAGGCAAGTGCCTTAACTGCTGAGCCATCTCTCCAGCCCCTCCTTTGAGCTTCTTTACATCCTGCCTCCTACTGAGAAGTTGCCTTCCTGTGACCATCCTCAGAGACCCACCCAAGATTACTTGAAAGGTCAAGTTGACATCAAAACTTAACCATCACAGTGGTCCTCTTCTGTGTTTTGGAGGGAAGGGAAAAGCTCTGTTTTACTTCACTCAGCCAGTATGAGAGAAGTCATGGAAGCAAGTGGAGAGAGGGTGGGAGAAAAGAAGGTTCTTCAATGTCCCTAAGTGGGAGGGGCTCTTCTGCTCCTGCTCATGCCAGGGGTGGGGATTGAGGTGAGACAGGAAGGCACTGACATAAATGTATTGGTCAAAATCTCATTGCTGGGGAAAAATACCTGACAAAAGTCAGTTTAAAAACTAGGGAGCTGAAGAGATTGCTCGATGGTTAAAGGCATTTGCTTGCCAAGCCTGCTGGCCTGGGGTTCCAATCCCCAGTAGCCATGTAAAACCAAATGCATAAAGTGACCCATGCATTTGGAGTTTGTTTGCAGAGACAAGAGGCTCTGGAGTACCTGTGCTCTCTCATGCTCTCTTGCTCTCTCTTTCTCTCTCTTGCTCACTCTCTCTCTCCCTCTCTCTGTTCACAAATAAAAATAAGTCAGTTTAAGTGAGGAAGGGTTTATTTCAGTTTACAGTTCCAAGTTACAGTGCATCATGGCAGGGAAGGCAGGAACTTGAGGCAAATAGTCATGTTCGGCTCAGAAGCAGAGAGCAATGAATGCTGCTACTCAGCCAGCTCTCTCCTTTTTATCCAGGTCAGGACCCCAGGCCATGGGATGGTGCTGCCCACAGGTAAGGTGGGTCTTCCTGTTTTAATTAACCTAATTAAAATCATCCCTCACAGACAAGCCCTGAGGCTAACCTAATCACATAATCCCTCAGGTGATGCTAGGTCCTGTGAACTTGACAGTTAATATAAACCATTGCAGTCAGACAGTCAAGTCATAATTGAAGGTTAGTTTAGCTCAGGAAGTGGAGGGGCTGGGCTTGACCACCTGGCCTTGGTCTTGGCCATCAGGGGGGCTCCTCTGTGTGTGTGTGTGTGTGTGTGTGTGTGTGTGTGTGTGTGTGTGTAGTGTATACATGTGTATGTGCCCATGCAGAACCCTGTGTACTCGCCTGCAGTGGGGTGTGCCCACCTACAGTGGAATGTTGGGGATCCCCCTGCATCATTCTTCACCTATTCTTACTTAAACCAGAAATCTTCCTGATCCCAGAGTTTGCCATTTTTCCATGATCTCCAGCTATTCTCAGGTCTCTGCTCCCCAGGGGACTAGGCTTACAGATGCATATGGCCACACCCAGCTGTTTATGTGGGTCCTGGGGATCTCACTCAAGCTATCTCTGAGACCCTCATGCTTGCACAGGAAGTGCTCTTAACCATTGACTAATCTCTCCAGCTCACGGAGGGACTCTTAAAGTGACCACATCTGTTTTCTGACAGTCTCCTTAGGCTAGAAGATGATTTTTGAAACTTGTAATACCCTGGGCCTGCCCTTAATACCTACAAAAGCATGGAATAAAGCCTGTAGCTACCCATGCATGACTAGCAAGGCTAGCCCAGCCTTGGCAGCTGCTCCTGTCAGCTACTCAGACTTGGGCCTTCTGTTCCCTGCACAGTTTCATGACATGTGAATGTGATCTAGGCAGCATCTCACCCCTGAGGAACAGACGCCCAGCACCAGCCCTGCTGTCTTTCCCAGGACCTAAAGTCTTTGGGGGTTGCTGGGATTTATTCTGGGCTCTTGTTGAGGTCCTGGGTCTGACTTTTAACCTAGTTTTTTTTTTCCCTAAGTCTGGTACACATTAAATCTTAATGATGTGGAATTTATGCCCTTACTGCAACTAGAAATGAGCCACGTTTTGGCTATTTTTATCATTTTGCTTAGTCTGTATAAGCGTTTCCAATGAGCCATCATCCCCCAGAGTCAAGTGGGAAACCTACCAGCATGAAAGCCAAGCAGATTTGAAGACTTCAGTCAGACATTTTGCTGTGTGGCTTTTCCTGAGGGGACACGAACAAATGTCCAGTCACTCCAGAAAGAGCACCAGTGACAGAGCAAAAACACGGGCCAACCTAAGTCTTGCTGGATGAACCGGTAAATTTATTGTGGTCACTTCCTGAGGCGTGGCCACTGAAAGGTCTTACAAAAAGGCCCACCCAGCATGGGTGAACTCCCTCCTACTAGACAGCTCCATCAAAGAGTCCCCTCTACTCAGCAGTTACTGCTTGATGGGGATGGGCTTTGTGAATATCCTGTAACTTTCAGGAGCCTCCTGAGCCTTGTATATTTCCTTAGCTTCCTGAATCTTAAGAGCCTTCCTCCTACCCCCTGGAGGAAGTATTTCAATTCAGAGGAAATAGCTACAAAAATATTCATTGATTCATTTAAGAAACATTCATTGATTTGTTCAAAGGAAGTTAATGGATTACCCATCTGGACATAGAACACAGAACAAGTTGTCTCTCTCATAAAAGTGATATTCTTGCTAGGTATGGTGACACATGCCTTCAGTCCCAGCACTGAGGAGGCAGAGGTAGGAGGATTGTCGTGAGTTTGAGGCCACCCTGAGACTACCTAGTGAATTCTAGGTCAGCCTGGGCTAGAGTGAGACCCTACCTGGAAAAAAAAAAGTGATATTCTAGTGAAGAGAAATAATCAACCAGGAAATTACTATGAAATGTCAGCTTGAGTAGCGACAAATGCTACTGTAGGCAAGATTGAAAGGGATAGTTGTGAATAACTCATGCACACACACACATACACACAGTGTAGCGGGGACTGAGGTGGTGATAAAGACTTCAGTGCACACTGTACATAAAAGGGTTAGGGGATAGATAAGGTGAATGGCTGTATTGTGGCTGTGAGGGATTCACTGCCTAGAAGGGGTGACAATTGATGGCTATCTTGAAAGATAAGCCAGGCTTCACTGGATGAAGAGGAACCAGAAGCTGGGGGAAAAGAGAGCTGGTTGAGCGTGGCTATTCCCGAAAGGATGGGGCATGAGGGCCAGGAGAGCCCCCTGGTGCTAATGCAGTGTGGAGTGGAAGCAGGGGACCTGCTGATAAATGGCCAGTCTTTCATCAGACATTGACCCACCCAGGCTGCAATGGGAGAAGACTGAGGGGAGGAATGAGAATCGAAAATATCTATGAACATAATGCGATGGTCTAATCAAAACTGAGTCGATTCATATAGTTTATTAGAGACTCTGTGGAAAGTAGTGCTGGGAGGAGCTGTGGAAGCCATAGTCCAACCACCCACTGTACCTTGAGTCTCCTTCCCAAGGGATTGGGCAGCTTCAGCTTGGAGCTTCTCCTGTCTAATATACGTGGCAGGATCTGCTTCCTTGACTTCTTACTTCAACTCCCACATCTGCTCCTGAGGCTCACACCGCCCAGAAGCAGCTGTAACTCACTGCACACCATCCCTTTCCAGACTAGAACAGAGAGCTCATTGGCCACGTGACTTGCCAATGGACCCAGCTACCATGTAGCACCAGGATTAAGAGCCAAAGCTATCTGTCTCCACAGCCTGCACCCTTGGGAACAGCTTTCTGTCCAATGGGACAGATGTTTATTTAGCACCTGCTCCTGTGAAATCCGCTGTCTTGGGTATTCAGGAAGAAAGGAGAACCTGAGATGAATAAGCCTGTTCCTCAGAGCTCTGGTTCTAGGGATCTAACAGTAGGATCTGCAGCCAGGCCCTGTAATTGTGTGTAAGCTTTGGCTCACTACCTCACTATTCTAGAAAGGAAAAGTGATTTGTTCTCAGTCCCTTGTGCAGGCCTGGTTCCTGTGTGTGGCATTGGGCCAGGGAAACAAGAGTAGTTCTCATGGAGAAAAGGGCATGAAGGCCAGAGTATATGGAAGCAGGGGTGGGGGGAGGTGAGGAGGGGGGAACGTGGGAATACCTGGAGAAGTGAAAGGCATGTGAGCACCCTCTGAACATGCTTATGCCTGTTGGTTTTTTTGCAGCCAGTTTAACTTTGAAAAGGACTCCAGCTAGACTCACAGTATGTGTTAGTTACAGAAGAACCATAAAGCATAAACATTTTTTCTTTTTTTCATAATCATTTGAAAACATGTCATGAAGAGCCAGGAAGACCACTAAAACAGAATGTCTTTCCTAAAATTTGTACTACAACTGAGCACAACGTTAGCTTTGAGTTTCTTGGCCATCAAGGCAGAAAGGGAAAAACAGACATTATGTATTTTTCATCTCATTTAAACACTCGTATACATACAGAGAAACATACACTATTGTGTTTACAAAACAAATAATTCTTTTCTGACTTTGCCAAGTTCAATTCAGAGGGTATAGTCTCAGACCTCTCGGTACCTGAATTACCTTATGGGTTATTAATAGTCTGTAACCCAGTCTTGGGGGAAGTCTAGGGAATTAAGCAAACTGCTCAGAGAAGCCAGGGTCACATCTGTGAATGACAGCATTTATCATATAAAAATGTCCCCCTTGAGTAGCATGACCTTTCTTGCTCAAGTGAAACTCAGAGTTGCTGTGACCCAGCCTCCTCATGTCAGACAGACAGATAACCAGAATCTCAGTCCTCAGTGACTCAGTCAGTATCACACTGGTCTTTGGAAAAACAGTGGAATGACAACTCACCCATGGACCATTGGCTTCTGGGGTTGACTGAAATCAAACCCCAGCTCTGCCCAACATCTGTGACATCCTCACTAAGCCTTGCACCAGCATGTACATTTGCAAAGTAAGGGTGACAATCTTAATTACCTCCACACTCATTTCCATGATTAAATAAAATCGTGTTCAGTGAAGTATTTTGCATGGAACCTGGAACACTGTAGCCACTCAAGAAGAGAAGGGTGTTAAAAATTCATGAGAATAATGATGATACGGTGATGATGACGATGGTGGTGATGACAGCATGATCACAGAAAGACAAAGGTGCTTCTCACTACCCTGGGTCTTCCCCATACCCTGCTATCCTGGAATCTTTGTCTGAAATCACCCTAGACACCCAAAGCTGCATTGTCCTCTAGGGTGACTACGAGCCCAATACAGCTACTTAAATTAATTAAAATGTGTGGCTCCCTCCATCTCACACGACCAGTGGCTATGCATGGCAAGAGGCTGCCATATTGGGCAGCGTGGTGGTAGAATAACAGTGTGGTGGGTTCCAGTGGACAGAGTTCTGATGGAAGCTGCCCTCGTAGAGTTTCTCTCTAGCCTGCTTACTTCATATTTTTGCCTTTCCTTTCTTTCAAAATATGATGCTGCTGTTTTAAGCTAAAAGGAAACACGGTCTCATTTCTGAACTCTGAAGTCAATGAGGCTCACAAGCCCACAAGCAGATGTTGGTCTAAACCACACTTGTGAATTCAGTGTGAGTCCTGCTGTGATGGTGCCAGGAAGCAATGGAATCTGCTGCCCAGAGCCTGTGTTTTGAAAGAGATAAACCGGGGGAACCAGAAAGCCAGTTTCTCAAAGCTAAGGACCCTAGGTATGGACACCAAAGAGCACAGGGTGGTGCTGTGAGCCACCTTGGCCTCTCTTTTCTGTCCCCTCTGGTTTGGGCTTGTGGAAAAATGAGATTCTGCATGCTGTTTTGAATTTGATCTCTTCACTTCAAAGTTAAAAATTGATCTTGGAGGCTGGGAAAACAGCTCAGCTGGTAAATTGCTTACCTTGCAAGCGTGAAAACCTGGCTTCAGTCTCTTGAACCCATGTAAAATGCTAAATGTGGTCCTCTCAGCACTGGGGAGGCAGAGATGGGCACATCCCTGGGACTCACTGGCCAGCCACTCTAGCCTACTTGGCAAGTTCTAGTGCCTGAGGAATGACACCTATGGTTGTCCCCTGGCATCCACATGCAGGCACACATAGAGATATTAAAAGAACTGTTCTTAGACAGGTGTGGTGGCTCATACATGTAATCCCAGGACTGAGGAGGCTGAGACAGGACGGCCATCACAGGTAGCAGGTCACCCAGAGCTACACAGTGAACTGCAGGCCAGCTTGGGCTACAATTGGAAACCTTGTCTCAGAAATAAACAATAACAAAAATGTCTTACAAGAGAACTTTTTCAAGGATAATGGCTTTGCGATGTGTTTCATGTGTTTGTGTTTGTGTGTGTGTGTGAGCATACATATGTGTGCTCATGCATAAGCATGTGTGTGGAAGCCACAGGTTGACGGCAGGTGTCTTCCTTGATCACTCTTCACTTTATCTTTTGAGACAGGATCTCTCACTGAACCTGGAGCTCTGGATCTGAATTCAGGTCACCTTGCTTGTGAGGCAAATGTTTTACCCACTAAGCTCTCTCTTTGGCCCCTTGTATTATTTTTATTGATTGGGTTAATTAGATAGGCTGCAAGCTATTAGTAAATTTCACAAAGTTGATGAACAAATCCAAGTTCTGATGACAGTTTACACCTTTGAATCAATGCACACAATTTGTGGTTCCGATCTTTTAACAAATGTGGTTTCTGAGGCCAAGTACAGGGCCTGGAGATAATGATTGAAGGAGAGGCTCTTATGCTTTTTGATAAACAGGAACTCAAGCCATGGTGACCAGGAGACAGAGTTAACTCATGTAGTATAGGAATTGATACAAGGGTGCAGCTGTTACCTTTTCATGGCTGGAACAAAACACCTGATCAGAAGCAGCTTATGGAAGGAAAGGGTTTATTTCTGGCTTACAGTTTCTAGAGGAAGCTTCACCATGGTGGGGAAAGCAGAGCAGGAGTGGACAGCAGGTGTCACATCTCCACGGCAGCAGAGAGGAAGTAGAGGGAGCTGAGTGGAACAAGTGGGACTAGGTTGTAACACCCCAAAGACCACCCCCAGAAATACACCTCGTTCATCAAGGCTCCACCTCCCAAAGGCTTCACCAGCTAGGAATTAAGTATGAGACTTAATCACAGACACATGAGGATATGGGAGACATTTTACATTCAGACAACCACAAAGGATCACTGAGAACTAATCCAGGGGTAGTGGTGTGCCTATAATCCCAGCACTTAGGAGGTGGATGCAGAAGAGTTGAGAGTTCCAGGCCAATGTCAGCTACATAGTGAGATCCTGTTTCAGTCCTACCCCTCTCAAAAAATTAGATTTAGCTATAAGGAACAGAAAACCCAAGGAGGTCATTAGTCACATAAACATCGTCTGAAACTAAGAATCCAAGACGCGTCATTGTCAGAAACACGAATCCTTCTGTCTTCTTGTTCTTCCTCCAACAACATGTGGCTTCCCCCTCATGGTCCATTTGATTGCTTTTATGCCTGTCTTCCTGTCCATTTTCTTTCCTATAGAACGAAAGAAACCCTGAGAAAGCTTGTGTTTTATCCCTTGAGGGCCTTTCCTAGAATTCTCATAAGAAATTTCTGTTTTTTGCTTTATAGTAACAACCAGGCTCCTAGCTACAAGGGAGACTAGAATATATGATTGTTATCCTAGATAGTTGTGAGTCCAACTAAAACTTTGAGGTCTCATTTCTAATAGAGAAAAAGGGAACACATGGCAGATTGCCCGGGAATCTCCATCACATTATAAAAATATTTCGGGGGCTGGGGAAATGGCCTGGTTGATAAAGAGCTTGCCTTGCACGAACAAGGATCTGAGTTCCATCCCCCAAACCCACATAAAATTCTGGGCATGGCAGTATGTGCCTATAATCCCAGAGCTCAGTTCTGAATGAGCTCCTCAAGTCTGGGAGATTTCAGAGGACTTTCGGAATGCTAACCAAGAACCCTGGCAAGAGACAGAAACCACCTTCAGAAGGAAAACTGAAATTACCAGGCACCTGTTTTCTCAGCTCCCTTGCAGCTTGGCACAGGTTTGGGAGCTCCTTCTTTCCCACTGTCTCCTGACCCTCAAGTTCCTCCTGAAGCTCTCTTGGGCATCACCTCCCTGCATGATAATAGAACACATCTTCCTTGTTTCAGGCTAGAGTCCTACTGCTCCCTGGGGTCTGCTTTTTCAAAATGTGATCCCAAGACCAACAGCGCCTGGGAGCTCTAGAATGCTGAGTCTCAGGCCCTGCCCCAGATTCATAGAATTGAGATCGATCTGCATTTGAACAAAATCCTGTAAGAATCAATGGACATTCATGTTCAAGAGGCACAGACCTGGGACACTCCCTCTGGCCTGTATCAACCATCCCTGTTGGCAGGCACAGTAGGGCTATCACCATAGTAACCAGCAGAACCACCTCTTACGTCTGCCATGTTCCTGGCTTTGGTACCCACAGACACAGCAAAATTGCTATAGAAACCAGTCTACCATGGATGCAGCTGCTTTTCCTCTGCCTCTCCCCCATCACTGGCCCGGTGAGCCTCCTAAACCACAGGCAAACATCTAAACTCCTCTCCAGCCTAAGAGAGACTCAGCAAATAGCAAGGACAAAGAGTCAAGGCCACGGGGTTTAAAGAGGAAAGGTTGTAGCTACCGTGGAAGTTTGCTTCAATGTGAAGGGAAGGCAGGAGAGGGCTTCTGTCTGCATCACTTCATTTGGCAAAGCCAAAGACAGATGAGGGATGCAAAGAATAACAGCCACGTTTACTGAGCACTTGATTGGTTCCATGTGCCAGACTATAGACTTCACCGTTTCTGGTTCTTGTTTAGTTTTGGGGGGGGGGTGTGTATCTGTGTCTGTGTGTCTGTGTGTCTGCGTGCGCGCTTGTGTGTGTGTGTGTGTGTGTGTGTGTGTGTGTGTGTGTATGTGTGTCTCGCTCTCTGTGTGTGGAGGGTATATGCCCATACATCTGGAAACTGGAGAAGAATGTCAGGCGTCCCCTCTATATCTCTAATCCACATGTTCCCTTGAGTCTCTCACTGAACCCAAAGCTCCTGTTTTTAGTCAGACTATCGGGCACGTGAGCCCCAGCAGCTCCCCAGTCTCTGCTGCCCACAGAACTGGAGTTACAGTCATGTGTGGCATGCGAGTGAATTGAATTCAGGACACATCAGGCCCTCGTGCTTGGAATGCAAGCACTCCTCTCTCTGCCTGCTGAGCCTGTTTGTTTGTCATTTGTTCATTTTATTTTGAGACTGGCCTTGAGCTTGCTACATAGCCAAGGATGACACTGAATTTATTTTTTTAGGTGTATGTGTGCACAGGCGTGTGGGGGGTTTGCACCTATGTGTGTGAAGATGTGTGCAAGCATGCACAAGCCAGAAAAAGACATCAGGTGTCCAATATCACTCTCCACTCTACTTTCCTGAAACAGAGTCTCTCACTGAACCTGGAGCTCTCCGGGTTTTCATTAGACTGGCTGACCAGAGAGCACCAACAATCCTTCCATCTCCACCCCTCAAGAATTAGGGTCACAGGCAATGCCTGGCTTTTTACATGAGTGCTAGGAATCAAACTCAGGTCCTCGAGGTTGTACAATGATCTTACCTGTGGAGCCATCTCCCCAGCCTTGACACTGAGCTTCTGCTCTTCCGGCCTCCATCTCCTGAGAGCTGGGATGACAGGTCTGGACCACCACACCTGTACTGTGTGCTGCTGGAGATAAAACCCAAGGACTCGTGCATGTTAGGCAAGCACTGTACCAACTGAGCTACATCCTCAGCATCCCTT